>DVQH01000368.1:0-26822 GCA_018231625.1 Papilio phestus
TTTGATTCGGAATTCGAACTTTTTTAATTCTCACTCGATTTGAATCGAATTTTTTTGCATAACCATTCAAATTATGATTACTCGTGTTTCCCCTCGGCGGCTTTGCCGCTGTTTTTTTACAAGAGGCAGACGGCGCTTTAGCGCCGGCTCTCATGTAAAAAATATTGATAAAGACAAAATCTAGCGCCATCTAGGATGACAGCTGGTAAGTGTACTTACTGGCAAACTCGCTGTTGAATTGCTTGTTGCAAGTGTTGCGTGTTGACGATGGCACGAATTTTGCCGGCACTGTTGGACGCCCAGTATGGAGTGACAATCTCAGTGGACGACTTGCAGGAGTCAACCCTGGAAGGAGATAAGATGCCATTTGTTAATTGCCAAAGGTAAAAAGCATTTTTGGTCGTTTTTTTGAGTGTTGTCTGAACTCTACTCTCACACAACTCACACTCCCACACCGCTCTTCCAACACTTCCCCCACCCACCCGCAATGATGTTTTTCTGTGGACATTTTCTTATTGTTTTTTTCATAAACTGTGGCGTTACCTAGCGGTTAGCGGACGATTGGCTTGCTTTCCACAGTGCTTTGGAAAAATTAGCCATAACCCAGAAAAACACCATTGTCCACCTGCACGTCACCAGCGCTCCCTAGCGGTGGGCCCCGTAGGCTACGAGGTTAGCGAGAGATGTGCAGTGTAGATATAAGATAAGTAGTGGTGTAGAAGAGAACCCCTCGTCAAAATCACGTGGCTATTTAGGCAACAGTCGGAAGTGGCCCTTCATTGTCGGCAGTTCGAGTTGTAAGAAATTTCCTTAATGAGAGCTTTTCATCTGTAAAACTCTTGGAACGTGATCGGGAATGTGGAGATCGTGACCGACGAGGCCATGCCGGGACTCATCTCGTACACGACCTTCCGATCACCTGCTTAGCTTGCCCCATTCACCCTCGCACCTAGACATTAGAGCAGATCTGGAAACTTACTTGTTGTCTAACTGTGGCCGAATTGACCGCTTTGACCGGCGCGTGGATGCGCTAGATCCGTAGTGAAAGCTCGAGTAATGGACTTGTGAGTCGGGCTCGCCGAACATACGCCTTGTTAATGCACGGTTCTCCTCAATGAACGTAGTGATGCGATCTCTAAGTGGGCGAGTTGAAGGAATGGCTCAGTTGACTGTTCACACTAGCCTTCTCCGCATTAACTTACTTGGGAATCGTCCTCTTCTCACCCCTATGATCGATCACTTTCTCTTGTACTGTGGGGTCGTGCATGAAATTGTGCTCTTCATCATCACTCATATCAAAGGCATGCAAGCCATGCTGCTCATCATATTGCTTTGTATAGTACATCTCGTATGTCATTGATTTCGCCACTTTTGGGACTTCAGACATATTGGTCACAGGCAGTACTATCGTTGGTACCACAGCTTTGCGATGGTACAGGTTTGGTCCTACTTTCAAACTTTCATTCCATGTTGTTGCTTGATGAAGGCTAATTTTAAATTTTAAATAATATTGAAAGATTTAAATTATGTTGCAGCTTACTTTGCTAGTGGACTTCCCTCAAAGGGACAAAGAATTTGGTTATTTCGTCGTACACAAGGATGCCCTCGAGTGGTCACCAAGAAGGCACTCGTCGAGTGAATTAGTACGGCTAGAAAAGTGATGAAGGAGATCTGCAAATGCCACAATAGGGTTAATGTGATTGAGTTCAAGTTCGAATCGACATAGAACGGCATAAATGCTAATGGAGCGAGCAGTGTGACTGACTGGATTGTCTTTGCATTTGGTCTGCGAAGCTCATTGCCAGAGCTTGTCGAAATGTGCCCCAAGCCATGTTACTGTCGATGGTACTTTGCTATGGCACTCTTCTGCTGGCACGTGCCGTGCCGCGTACGAGGTCTCGACTTGAGCCATCCATCAACGGAGAGTAGTATTACGGTGATCGCTTTGTGGACAACCATTGCTGTGTTGAGCATACTGGATCTCTGTCTCTTTGCCACCACAATCTATTTATGTTGTAAAGTCTCCGTTCGCAAAGTCACCCGGTTTACGACCGAAGACGCACTTTGATCAATGTGGCCAGCGGGCATAAGGTGTCCGTCTAAGATCAATCGCTAATCAAGTGGGCAAAGAATGCAAGTATTCCTCTAGTGCCACATATTGCGATGAGAGTGAGCCAGGTCTGATAGCAATACAAGGCACATTTGTGCAGCGACCACCACTAGACGCATCAATAAAGTGCATCGATTTGATGGTTGCCGTGCACAATGAGAATGATCTCGAGAAACGAGATGCTAAGCACTCGTGAACTATGTTCAGAGCAAGTGGAACTAGGTTTGAGTGAAGCGCGTTGGCGGCGACGGCAGACGAGCGATGTTCTCTTGGGCACCGAGCGGTCATCATCCAAGGGCATTGAAGCTTGAGTCACGATTTGACTTACCCTCGGCTAGTCACGACCAGCACGGCGGTGTGGCGAACCCTACACTATGAGGTGGCTGCGCGTATAGATTGCTCGTAGTATAGGGCTAGCCAGTGTCTGGGGGCTGTCGGCACGGCGCGCCGCGATCACCCCCACGTTCGACCAGTGACCACCGGGCAGTGTGCATTACCAGAGTGACGGGTACCGTCGGTACCCCACCGCTACACTATGCCGATCGAGTTGCTCACTGCATTGTGGGGTTAATGATTGTTGCCCACTGAGCAACAAGTTTCGATCGTGTCACTAAATTACAGGCCTCTAATGTGTTACTTATCAATACAAACTATTTCATCACCAGCACCATGCACTTGTCCTGTTGCAAAAATGACGACCACCATTATTGTAGAAAAAATGCACACGCTCGCTTGCCGATTAGTCAGCTTTAGGTAATGTCCGAGTGTGTACCGTGTGAATGTCGGCACGTTCCTTCACTCTCTATTTGGGTGAATGCCGATTGACTTTAAGCAAATAATAAACAAATAAATCAGTACAGTTGTGCCAACACTAAATTATGTGTCATTTGTTTGGTTTGATTTGGAGCTTTGTCGGCGTTTGCTTGCTCAAGTCGTCGAATCAGACGATTCGTGATTGAATGGGACTATTCGCCGCTCCACTGCAACTAAGTTAGTGACTGGCACGAGACGCTGTCCACCCGATTCCGGTGCGGCATGCAAGTGCAATCAGTGCCATGCTTAGGTAGAGAAATGAGTGCCAGTGACGGTGAGAATCGAATCACCATGTGTTCAATTCGGCTTCCTTTGATAGGGCACACGCATATCAAGCTATGCCGACACGACAATAATTCATCTTCAACTTTGGTCACAAGCTTCGCTTTTAAATTCCTACTAATCAAAATAGACACTGGCTGACTATTAAATGAATGCTATACCAGTATGGAATGCTTAATTGAGTATGCATCTAAAGATGAGCCAGTCAAACGATACATTGTGCCCATTGGGTCTTGGCCAATGTAACCTCTGGTTTGACTAAGCAGATTAGAGCACTTGATAGATGATGTCTTCCGATCGTCTCTGACAGACTGGCACTTGATCAGCTGGGTGCCAAGCCACATAGACATGAATGGATGCATTTGAATTCAATTCTTCACTTCAAAAACTGAACTTTAGTACTCGTGGTTTTTGTAATTGATTAACAGCTGTGTTTACTCGTGATAATGATGCAAGTTAACACCAGCATAACTCAGCTGGATACGGGATCTAGGTCAATGGCGCGGGTGAGTGGTCCTAGTGGCACTAGTGCCAAGATGTGAATCATAGTGATTCTGAGCACCATCAGCGTGGGACAGGTATATGCCATTAGTCATTTCACTAGCTGACTAACCATGCGGCCGATGATGATCGATGATGGACAAGCCAGTGACTAGCAAGTGGTCGAGCGAGAAAGGCATCTGCCAAGTCAACACACAGCTATGAGACACACTGACATCTCGGTAACATTTCACGTTTTGTGCTAATTGCACTCAATTCCGCAAGCACAAAACAAACTAAATTTATGACTAGTTCACAATTCGCCACCAGAATCTGATAATTTATTTGATGTAGTAAGCAAAACAGTGTACGACATGCGCTTAAACACTGAAACGCATACGTTAAATAGTTTGGTCATGAATGACAGTTTTATAAGTATATGGTTCCCGCGGCTGCAAACCCTAATCGTGCTCAGCCACCCTAGACAGGTAAAACATAAAGAAAAGAGAAAAAATAAAGTCTTGTGAGTCTAACATGAACAGCACTCTAGGAAATCTTCCAGTGCAAGTGATGCCGATCACAGAGTACGATGAGACATTTTTATGAAGTCGCGTCACCAGTGATGATAGTCATAAAGCGAGAGGTCGATGACTAGCTCGACAGGGACCACTCGCCATTAGAAGCACAGCACCAAAACTAGGCACCATCAATAAGAGAATGGTGGGCTTGGGCCGGACGAGCGCTATCTAAATGACGAGGGGGTGGCTGTGCGCCACCATCGATCGATCGATTGGTCCTCATAAGGTCAGGTCAAGTCGTAAAATGAAAAGCGTCGACGTGCGTGTGGTATTGAATGGATACCAAAGTAGACAATATCCAGCTAGAGTCATCACTGGCTTGGTCACCGAGATCTGACACCGAGCCAGGCCCAAGTAGCCGACAAAGACCGCTCTGCTCCTCACTTGCCCACCAGCAGCGTGTCAAATTGATTTGCTGGGCGTGTGTGTGTCACAACACACCGTTTTATCACTGCTCGCCTTCAATAGAGTTATCAGGACTAATTAATTTGAACGATTCAAATAAGCAATTTGTCTCCAAAAGAGGGCTCAACATTATAAGTAGCCAAGTGAAAAGCGATTCAAGTCAATTCGAGTGTTGGCAGTCAAGAAAGAAGCCGACGTTGAGGGGATCTGTGTGCAGCGCAGTGCGAGCCAACGCTCACAGAGGTCATAGGTTAACAGAATCAACAGGTGGCATTGATGTTTGCACTGCCTGGATGCGGCCCCATTTGGACTAGCATCGGTAATTCAATTTATGTGCATGGTACAGCACGAGCAAGTGTCAACCGCCGACAGTGGCAACTTGACGAGTCACACTGCCTAGTCGTCAGGTGGGCACTAATCTGGGGTGCTTTGCACATCACACCGATCAAAGAATCTACGAAATAGCTCTCTAATGCAAATTAATAACTGTCCAAAATAGACTGGCTTAGGCAGCATTTTCAAAGTATCAAAATGTACAACGTCAGGCTTACCGGCAAAGGCATTCCGTATCACAGGGAAAGATGAATGAGGAGTGGATCAAGGTAGAATTGGCAATTGGGAACGTTTGAAACGAGATCAATTCAAGACATGGAAGCATGAAAGTGATGGCGCCGATGACACTGTCAACCCGTTGGTGCTGCAGATGAGCAAAGTTATCACGACGCAGGGTAAACTCATTGCGGGCACTTGGTAGCATTGAACGCTCAACTGGTGTGATTCTCAGAGAATCGATGACATTGTTTAGCAATGGTGCTCGTGGTCCGGTGATATGCTGTGATCGCCTCTAGTGCCTAGCACTGACTGTGCCCACTGGGTGTCGGTGCCTCGCTATCGGCGCGATTTCCTCGTCGTCTGCCCACGAATCGTGCATGCTGTCGATCAATTCTGTCGAAGGGAAGATCGAAAGGAAGAGAGTGCGATCGAAGGCGAAAGCGACACGCGTAAGGCACATCCCCGGGCTGGCAACAGTGGAAGCAAGTGGAAGCAGTGTCACTCGCCCCTCATCTCTTCGCTCGCACGTATAGTTCAGGCAACTCACCACAGGCAGGTCAGTCAGTCGGCCTCTCTGCTGGTGTCGTGCTCTACCCGCCTGCCCTCGTCTATGTTACTTTCTACTAAACGATATTGTAATTTGTTGTGGGAGGTTCTTGTTGGGGGAGGTCGAGGGTAAGCACCTGAGAATAGAAGGAAGGCACATGCGAGAAACACTGGTAATTGGAGGGAGCAAGGCACGCGGCGTGATCTGGCACGATCAGCATTTGTCATCTATCGCTAGCGCTCAAGATGGCCAAGCGCAAAGCATTCCATCAGATTGTTCTTCCACAGCCAGTTCTTCATTGCACTGATAGTGATCAAACAATGCTATTCTCGATGAAACGACTTCATTCGTTTCGACAACATTTCGATTGTCATATACTACTACTATGGCTTTTAGTGTTAGGTGACTGAACCTGTCATCGATGAATTGCTCAGCATGGCAGGTGAGATAGAGTTGAGTGGTGGTGAGGACTAGTTGTGGTCAATTTGAGTAGCGCTAGTGATAGCCACTGCGGGCGGGCAGTGACTTGGTGGGAAGGAACTAGGGGCAAAATGGCGCCCCTCGCCCCTGGGCACTTCTCACGCTACAGCTAGATCGACGAGCTGTGCAATATCGGCCAGTACCTCAGAGGCGGGCAAGTGAAGAATAGTTGCGGTGCTGGGGAATTCTTTGTTCCGCGCTGGCTCGTTGGTGCGAGCGCTAATGGGCCACCGAGCAGCCAACAGTGAATCGATCGGTGAGCACGCACTGATGAAGTCACTGCCACCGCAGCTTGACAGAATGGCCAACTCGAAAATAAATGGCCATAAGCGCGCGCAGAGCTATAGTAAAGATCATATGACGGTGGCATCTGGAGATGATCTGCAATCGGTTCAGCCAGACGAGAATCGGCGACTGACAAGACCAATTAAGTGGGCGTCGCTGGTGACGACTTTGTTCTCATCTCACTGCCTCTTAAACTAGTTCAATGCAAATGCAGACCGCAGTGCTCACTTGCAAAAGCTCTAGACATAGGGCACCGCAATGATGAGATCGAACACAACTTAGATCATTTATCACTGTGTCGAGCTCTACTGCCATCTAGGCGCGTTTGGCGAAACCTGTCTAAGAGACAACTGCTGTGAATGTTATGAAAGCCCTAGCAAACATCGATTGTGGGTGTGAAGGAGTGTTGAACGATGAAAGAGTAGAATACCGTGTCGTAGTGGAAGCGAGGCTAGTTACTAGACAACAGCATCCCGGGCTGCTCACTCTGACACACTTGGCTGCCTCTGTCAGTTTGCCCGGCCATCGGACAGACATTGTGTGTGTGTTTATTTTGTTAGTGCGGCACACCGTTGTCCTTAGAAACTGGATGTTCGAACATCTGGCGATTGGCACTTGCTGCCAACAAAGGGGAGCTGCAGGGATGAATCATAGTGAAAACGGTTAGCAGAGGTGCTGCACTCAATCGTGTCTTGATCAATTTCACCGTGTCTATGCAACTGAACTGAACCGAGTGAACGCTTCTCGTCTAGTGAGACTGTCGGCGCAGACAGTGCCGCCACGACGGCGGCAACCAAGATGCAAACTACTCCGTGTTTTGTTGATTCCACACCCAACCACTACAACGGTACATCTTGAAACGGTGGATAGTATCATTCTTGATACATGATCCAAACAACTTTACCTTGCCAAAATGATAATCATTTTAACTCTCATTAGAAGGAATGTGTTTTATCTCGCGCTGAAGTAATCGATGCACCTGAAATGGCTCTTGGACAAAGTGATCAAAGTGACTATTACAGTCAAACTTGTCACCATAAAGAAATCAGTGGAATCAAAATACTCAAATATCTACTGATTAGCACGTTATCACTGTTGGAAACCGGGTTAGTAGCGCTAAGCTTGCATCTTACGTTAAATATTATCAGCATACAAACGCGAGGTAAATGATTTAAATATATGTTAACTAAATGCTAATTTGTGCTTGTCTTTCAGATTCCAAATTAATTTACCTGCTTTTGGATTACGGAATCGCATCTATTATTGGTGTCGTTGCTCTGTTGGCAGTTGTCAAAGAGAACTTTTTCTTTCTAGTCTGTTCTGCTGCTGTCAACTCAATTCTAGCGATTGGCAATCTTTCGGTAGCTTCATATCGTTGGTCTATTATACTTCTTCAGTTTATTTCCGCCATGTTTACTTTTGCTTACACTCTATCTACATACCTGAAGATGAAGTTTGACATTCGTCGCAAGAAACGATTAAAAAGACTGGAATTGGTGAGACACGGCGTGAGAGATGGCTCAATGGCTACTCACCACGACTACGACAAGTTGGTGCTCACCAACCAATGGCTTAGTAGTCACCCGAAACGATCCATTCTCAACTCATCTTCTTTCGAAGCTCCACACTCTGGTCACACAACTGTGCAAAAAGTTGACATTTTATCTCTACTCTAATGCCATAAATCAGTGAAATATTATTTTTTTCTAGTTAATAAATAAATTCAAATTAACGAAAATGGTTGTGCCTTGTCTCTCTTTTTATTAATTTACTTATTTTGAGTTCTGTAACTTTCAAAAGTATAGTTAATTTATAGAAATATTTTACAAAATTAACAATAAAATCACAAATAAATACAGTTTTCCCTTATACTTAGCTTTACCTAAACAAAGTGGAAGGCACTAATAAAATTACATTAATGTTTTCTACTTTGTTTCGAAAACAACTCGTAAGAATGAAGGTTTACTGTCAGTGTTGAGTTAACAACGGATTAGCCCCTTCTGTTGCAGTGCAAAGTGTTCACGTGATTGTTCGAAAGTTTGCACTGGCTATTTCGATCAATCCGCTGTTAACTCATGACTGTTTACTGTATTTCCTTTACAAACCAACAGTATTTTTCACAACAAAGTAATGGCGGCAGCATAAGACAGTTGTGCCATCTAACGAACACTAAGAGAAACACTTTTTTAAAGTTGAAAACTCAACTAAACTATTTAAGGTAAAGCTTAAAGATAAATTATTTCAAATGTGAACTGAATATTTACTTGTATAAAATTTGTTTGCGCATTTTATATTCAAAATATAAGTTATTTGTATATATTGAAATATAATTGATAATTTAGTTTATCTAAATCACTTTATTCAAAATTGGATACATTTGATCGATTAGCACTTGAGTCCGGAATAGTTTGACTTTGTTGCCTCTTTTCAAATATTTGGTATTTTTTAGTAAATTTTCCTCAATTGATTGCTTCGTCGGCTTAGTTATAAATCGATCAATGCAGTAGAGGTTGTTGATCGAAGCTTCAACTAGTAATTCTTGGTTTTCTTTGGTTAGTGGCCAAAGGAACTTGTTGCACAAATAGTACAGCATCAACGAATCGTCAAGAGCGTTATGAGCGTTGTATCTGTGTACTTGAAGAATGGGTGAGTTTAAAGTAAAGTTCAACACACATTGTCAAATTACCACCAAGAAAGTATTTGACTAAGTATTGTTGCTTGTACGAGTGAAGTGAGGGGTAAAGACGGCGAAAAAGCGGAAGAGTGTCAATGTAGCCCGCAATGCTGCTGTGTGCCTGGGCACTGCTTTTTCTCTCCAACTGGTAGTGACGCATCATCAGTGTAGTAAGATGATTCGAGTCGGCACTAATTGCCGAGTGACCCACTAGAACAATTGGTTTGCCAGGTCGAGAAAAGTATCTAGCAATGACCGTTAACATGTCACCAAGAGGAACTCGGTTAACGAACGAACTTGCCGACCCTACAATACAATTATTTGATCAGTGATCATTGATCACACACACACACACACACCCTGACTCGCGTGTGTCAATCAAGTGTAAATTAAATGTGATACACTTGATTGAACGCCTACCTTTGCGCAAACAAGTTGAGTTGTACAAGTTGAGACATTCACTGCGACCAGGAGACTCGTTGGCTGATATGGAACAGAACTGTGTCACACGATGACCGCCTTCGGTATCGATGATGTAGAGACGACTACGTGCCAGTAAGCTAGCTGACAGCTGCCGCACACTCATTGCAAACTTCATTTTTCTTTGCCACCAACCCCACTACTCAAGCAAATACTGGTCATGATTTTACCTTGCTCAACAATTGATTAGTCAATTGGATCAATTAGTGTTTTCATTATCGCAAACATTGATTCAAGGTTAAATTGGTTTTGCAACAATCAATTCATTATTTATTTATATATACACATTTAAGTATTTTATAATAATTAAAATCAATTTTAATGCTATGTAAATGATGATATCAATGATTGAAATGAATTGGTATGGTAATGCTTGAGTGAGTTTTTTGTAAGTACTCATGAGTCATGACATTGCGCGGTGAGTTGAGTTGTCATCATCGCTGGTACCAAAGAGGCACTCCAGCCAGAGAGACAAAGACATTGTTTTTAGCCTTGAAAGGATCTTTCTTGACACGCACTTTGACCAATCCCTCAAGCACATTGATACCGAGGCCAGTCCGATGGAAGTCTTTATCGAGATCCATCTTGTAGAAAATGCTGGTGGAGACCAATGGAAAAGAAGCATCATTAGCGAGAGATGACTAGATTGGTGTGAAGAGGGCTCAACTTACGGAACGTGCACGCCGACGTGTTTGCCACCAAAGTGAGTGTCGCGCACGTCGACATCGATGAGGCCACCCTTCTTGCCGTGAGCCACTTGTCCGTGCCCACCCGACTCGCCACCGTAGTCCGACTCATCATAGTCGTAGCCTTCACTTCTAACTCCGCGGATAAGGCACGTGCTGCACAGTACATACACCGCCACGAGTAGAATGTAAACCATTAAACCAGTCTTATCCATGATGATGAATTCAATTGGAGTGAAGAAGATTGTCGCTCAAGACAAAAGAAAAGGCGTTCTCTGAAGTGACACTTGGAAGGCAGCCGGCGACCAGCGCACACGTAAAAGACTAGTGTCTTTCTGACATGCCACCTTAAATACCAATGGTACGAATGAGAAGGGCAGCCGAGTTGTAAGATAGTCAACAATGATCAAACTAAACTCGTAACTCACTCGCCGCGAAGACTCGGTCAGCGAGACACATTTCCTACTCATGCATCGAGCAGAGAGGTGGGCGCGTGTTAGCGGGCAAAATTGATCCAACACTCGACCGACACGGTGCCAGTCGTGCACCGTCTCTCACTGAGCGTTCTTGCCGCACAAGTTCAAAGTCAATCTAATGCAATGTGTTATGAAAGCAAATAAACGAAATCAAACCAAGTGGCATGAGGAAGCCTCCTTGATTGTACAGGTTAATGACTTTATTTTTATTGTATCACACAACACGATTCATTCCAACACAACAAAACAATATGCGCAATTATACTCACAGAAGGGGTGAAATATACTACAATTAGTAAAAATAAACAAAATGAAGAAGCTTGCTAAACAATTAACGTTCTAAGAGGGTGGTTGTAATGAAGGTGAGAGGTTGTGCTCAAAGATGGTCTTCCCGACAAAAGTTTTTGCCTTGAGACTCTCTACTCGGGTCAAATCTGGGGTCTCTTCGAGTTGTTGAAGCAATCGCTCGTCCCGCTCTTGTTCCACACTTGGTCGTTGGCCACCTCTTGGATTCTTTGGGTCGCGAATTGTCCACTCGAGATTGTATCCGATGGCACCCACCACCATTGCCACTGGAAACATCACGTAGGGTGCGTAGACTCGAGCTAGACCAATCAAAGCAGGTATCATCTTTGCAGGATACTGGAGCACGCGGGGTTGCACTCACCAAAGAACCATAGCGGTCACAATCACCTGATGTAACTTCGTTGTCCTTTCACTTACCCTAGATGGCGCGACTTCTCTTTCTAATTTTGAATTTATACCGCGCAAACACAAATTCATGTTCTTTATTTTACAAAATTATTTAAACATCATTTGTAAACTTGTAATTTATTACATAATAATAAAATGCAAAAAATTCTAGCCATTTAAACCAGAAACTAATCACTATGTCGCATAAGTAAGTCTGTAATTTTTGATATTGTCAAACCATGTATTTCATGAGTTTAAGATATCGTTAAAAAACTCAATGGATATATAGATAATGATATGCAAACAAAAATATTTTTTCTGCTTTGTAAGTTTAAATATTTTTGTGTAAGAATGGTTTGGCATGATTAAGAACAAGTGAGATTTCTTTGAGTTCAATCGTTAAATCGTGTGAGCTTCAAGTCACACACAAACGAGCGATTCAGAAGCCGGCTAATATTATGAGTGGGAATTCAAATGAACTACAATGGAGTTGTGGTAAGCTTGAGAAACCGTTAGGAAAAGTGGCAAACTGCAAGTGGCGGCAGCAAAGACAGCCACCAGTCATGCAAGGTGGAAAATCAGGTCAGAGCAAGGTAAGCAGCGAGTAGTGTGCTCCACTCTGACGCACTGATTGCACTGCCACACTGAAGCTAGGTGAAGATTGCGCTCACCGCTTCTCATCCTTGCTCAACTAGACTCATGTTTTGGATCCGCAACCATGTTTACTTGTTTGCTTCAATATTCTCTAGTTTTGACATACCGGTGATTGACTTTAGTTATAAAAAAATGTAACACAAAACACCAAATAATGCCTTCTTCACTCAATCCACTGATCTTCATCTTGCTGGGATGCTACTTTCTACAAGTGTCAAGCGATGAAGAGTACAAATGTCCAGCCAATCAGTTCTACTTGTATCCCTGTCGGTGCTTGGTTGGTGGATACAAGGGTTTGGACTTGCTCTGCGAAAGGTCCAACCTGGCAACCGTAGCACTCGCACTGGATAATGTGAAACAACCGATTAATACGTTGACTGTGACCAAGTGCAATATCTCTCGACTGTATGGTCCAATTTTCAAAGATAAGAAAATTTACTCTCTCAATTTGCTCAATTCAAATCTTGAAGAAATCGACAATGAAAGTTTTAGTGGATTAAAAACGGAATTACGATCACTTCAACTGAATAGAAATAAATTTAAAAGCATTCCCGAAAGCATCAACAACGAATTGCATAATTTGACTCAGCTTGTAGTGAGTAACACAGCCTCAATTACTGAAGTCAAAGGAAATTCTTTCAAAAAATTGACAAACCTCGTAGAAATCGATTTACACAACAACTCTATTCGAAAAATCGATTCTACTACATTTGCTACACTTCTGAGTCTTGGTTAGTTGGTTAAGTTGTTATCTTTAAAGAATTTATTAATAAATTTTCTTGCAGAGAAATTAGATCTAAGTCATAATAAACTTAGCAAAATTGAGCGGAATATTTTTCGGACTAATCGAAAATTATCTTATCTGGACTTATCTCACAACAAATTTAAAGAGTTGGGAAAGTCCGACTTCAATGACTTAGTGGCTGTCACTACTCTCAACTTGTCGCACAATGAGTTAAGAGAATTGCCACGCTCCATCTTTGGACGTGTTTCGCAACTAAGAGTTCTCAACCTCTCGGGCAACCAGTTCAAACAAATCGATTCGTACATGTTGCGCGGCGTTCGCTTTCTCAAGGAGTTTCTTGCCAGCCACAATCAAATCCAAGAGTTGACCAAGAACTCTTTTGCTTCCACCACCCGAATCAAGCTAATTGATCTCTCTTACAATGACATGCTAGAGGTCGAAACAGAGATTTTCAAGGATATGCAATGGCTTGACTGGGTCGATCTCAGCTACAATCGAATTCACAAACTAAAAACGGGTTCATTCCAAAAAATGTTCAAGGTAACACTGATCAGCTTTTTCCTGTAGACTAATTTCTATTTATTAATTTGTTTAGATTGGGCTTAATTTAAGTCACAACAACATATCTGCTATAGAGTACAAAGCTTTTCAAGAATTGGGCAACATCACCGAGCTAGATCTATCCTACAATAAAATAAACAATTTAAAAGCAAATATTTTCGAAGAGTGTGACTGTACAATATTCAAGCTCAATCATAACCAAATCACTAATTTGTCCCATGTTAATATTTTTACTAATTTGACGGGCATTCGAATGCTCAATCTTAGTCACAATGCTATTGTAGATGTCAACAAGAAACATTTCACAACTAAAAAGCTTTACGAGTTGCACACCATTGATCTCAGCTATAACAACATCAGCGATGTATCAGGAAATGTTTTTGAAAAATTTTTATCGATTCGATTAATTAATTTGACTCATAATAACATTCAAAAAATCAGTAAGTTACCTAACTATCGGAATTTGAACTAATCTATTGTATTTGAAATCAGATTACAATGCGTTTGGTAGTTTGCCCACCTTGCTTGATCTCGATTTGTCACATAATCAAATTCGTGAAATCGCCAATGGAGGAGTATCAAATTTGTTATCAGTGAAAACCATTTATCTGAACAATAACCAAATTGAGAAGATGTTTCCAATATCAATGGCAATCAATACAATTCATGTAGAACATAACCGAATTCGAGAAATTCGACCAAACCTCTTTCCTATGATAAACGCAGTGCTCGCCATTCATTTAGACCACAATAACATCTCGAAACTAGAGGACAACTCATTCGCCAACTGTCTCTCCCTCAATACTCTTAGCCTAAGTCACAACCGTCTTGTAGAAGTGCCACAGCATGCGCTCGCTCCATTAACCTCACTGCAAAACCTGGATTTAAGCTACAATCAACTACACAAACTAGGTAACTCTCGAGCATATTTATTAACCAATGCATTAACTATTTATTCATTTTACAGACCGAACTGCCTTTGGGACACTGAGAATTTTATTTAAGCTCAATTTAAGTCATAACAAGATCAGCAATATGAGTAGCAATGCATTTGAAGGATTGCTTCAACTGTTACAGTTGAATTTAAGTCACAACGCAATAAGTGAATTGTCGACGGACGTTTTCAACACGATGGTCTCGCTTCGAACGCTGGACATATCGCATAACCAGATCTCTGTGCTGGACAACACCACCCATAGTATTTTTGAGCAATTGCTCTCCCTGGAACAACTCAACCTCTCGCACAATCACATTAGCCTTGTGAGAGAGAAGTCTTTTCCACATTCACCATGGATTCCATATAAACTACAGCATTTAGGTTAGTCCCCATTGTGTGAAGTGTAGCCAAGAATGCTTATCAAGTGAGTAAATATTTCAGATCTCTCGTTTAACACTATCCCGGTGCTGACGAGTCACTTCGACAATGGTTTGAGTAAACTCAAATGGCTTTCTCTCCGGGGAAACCTCATCAACGAAATATACCCAAACACATTGGGAAACTTGACTCAACTCCAACACATTGATCTTTCGAGCAATGATTTGCGAAAACTCAGCAAAGGAGTATTTCAACCTACCATGAATTCATTAGAGAAGTTAGATTTGGGCTCGAATAAAATTGCATCCATGGTGTTTGAGGAGTTCAGTCAAATGTCTGCTCTTAAGTGGTTGAATTTCAGCTATAATCGACTGACTCACATTGATGAGCGTCTTTTTGACAAAATCAAGCATCACAACATGATATTTTATTTCACCGGTAAGTCTAGAAAAATTTGAATAAAGATTCATCATTATTAAAATGCTTGTTTCAGGAAATCATCTCTACTGTGATTGTAATCTAATGCCTCTCGTTGCTTGGGTTAATCATGAAAAACACAAAGCAGAGCTAGAAGGTCGCAAATCACAAATTTATCAGCACTGGTCCAATCTTCACTGTCAAGATCCAAAACCAGTAAAAAATAAGCAAATGCTTAGTATACGAGCTGACATGCTTGACTGTAACAATGAAGCCAAAGAAAAGTATAGAAAATATTTTCAAAGTGCATCATCAATCAAAGTACGTACCATACAGAAGTATCGCAAGAGAAGACAAGACTCGATCAAAGTGGTGTGGTTTGTGCAGAATCAGATAGATGACATTGCCGCATTCAATGTCATTCTTCATCAAGAAGGCCAGAATAGCCTATTGATCAACGAAACAGTCAATTACTTAAAAAGGTTCTTCATTTTCAACAATCTGCCAACGAGTGAGCACTTTAAGGTGTGCATCTTGCCCATTGATTCTCGGGGGGAAATCATGCGAGAAACTGGCACAGAGTGCGTTCAGTTCTACAACGACCATAGTCAAGTTGTGTTCAACGCAGACCAAAATGATCGAACCTCCAATAGCCACTCTTCACTTCAAACTTCCGCCAAGGCTCGTCCGGAAAGTGATACTCAACTTTTCACTACTTGTTTGTATCTCGTGATCGCACTTGCTGCCAAAAACTTATTTATTTAATGAATGCTAAACTACTAAAAAACTGTACATAAAACGTAAATAAAAATATATAAATGTAAAAAACTACAAAAACAAGTTTGAGTATCGAATGTTGAGAGTTGATCAACAATAAAAAACAATATCACATTTAACTATAAATTACATCAATTGCAAAAGCAAACATTCTAAACAAGCACTAAGGGCTCGTCGTCAGAGTAAACATTTGTATCGTCATCTAAATTACCCAGGAAAAAAGTTGAATTAATTTCAGTTGATAGTAATCCATACAAAAATCCCTTACCGGCAAGATTGTCATAAGAGCTGAGAGTAGCGGAGTCAGACCTCGAATTGTAGTGACTGCTAACCGCAAACGGAATCGTAGTTTTACGCATAAACAACTTCTTCACTACAACGTAGGAAGCCATAACGCTCAATGCGAGTAAAACAATGAGAACCAATATTTCAAATACACCCATTTCCATTTTGCTAGGAGCTACAATAATGATAACAGTAGATTAATAAATCAATGAGAGCCAAACAAAAAAAATTGAACGTACCGAATTGGTTTGAGTAAAGATAGAAAGTTGGTGAAAGAGGTCCACTATATCCGTGGTTGTCAACTAAAGAAACAGCAATGTAATACAAGGAGCTCTTCACTTTAGGTTCATATACAAAGGGTGGTTCCTTCACCACTGCCTTATAGCCCTTCTCAACATCTTGATTGTCATGAATATAAACCTGGTATTGAAGACTGAAACCAGAGAAATTAGACACTCCATAACGATAGTTGAATCACTTACCTATGTATAGTATAGTCATCTTTAAGAAAGTTGTCAACTGTTTTCCACATGATCAAGATATCTCCTTTCTCGTTAAGATAGGCAACAAGCTTTGGCACTGCAGGCATGGATGGAGCTGTTAGGAAAGCTGCTTCGCTCCACCTCGCATCTGGATGATCAGTCGAAACTTTGATTTCATACGTGGCTCCGTGGTGAATGCTTAAATCCAAGTTATGATAAAATTGTTTGTTGGGCCGGAATCGAAATCTATCTTCTTCACCATTGACTATGTTCTTGACATAGACCAGATAACCGAGATTTTCATCAGACTCTTGACAAGATGAATTCCAGCTAATTCGATATTCGTTCTTTTTGAAATGTTGTATATCAATTCGGGTTGGGGGAGAAGTTGGATCAAAATGAGTCTTAATAATGTACTCTACACTGGGCGGTGGTCCAATGCCGAATGGCTCAATCACGCGAACCTCTACAATGTAAAGTTCACAAGCAAATAGGTTCTTAAGTACTATGCGCGTATCGGCTGTCTCGGCATATTTCTTCAAAGTGTGAACATTGCGACCAATGAAGACAGCGTATTTCCATGGAATATCATTTCTATTGTTGTAAGATGTGGGTGTGTCCCAGTTGAGTGAAACAACACTGCCCGAGATAGACGATTTCACCACGATGGAAGGAAGTTGAGTACCGAGAGTTCGAACCGAAATCATATTGTCTTGAACACCTTCAAGCCAAGCTCGACCGTCAATGTAGGGATACAAGTAGAACTGGTAGTTGACCTCGGGTGACAAACCACTCACCAAAACTTCGTTAGTGCTCACTGTCACATTTCGAATAAACGAGGACATATAATTTTCACATTTGTAAACAACAAGCCACTTGGAAATCCTAGAGCTAAGCAAAGGTGTTATCACTAATTGATGCAAATAAGGAATACTAAACAACAAACCTGAATGGATGAGTTTGCCAGCTAAGCAACACTGAAGAATTAGTAACGCTCTTTTGCCATAGTTTTGAAATTGTTGCAAGAGGATCAATCATGATAGAAATCTTGGATGAATCAACACTCTCAAGATTTTTGGTAAGAGAAGTGACCCAAAATGTGTAATTGACGCCGACTTGAAAACAGCATAATTGAATTTGATTGATATCATATTCCAGTAGCTTACTAAAAGGTGGCTCAGGCGGACTGTAGTACACTTTGTAACCTTTAATGGCTTCATCAGAAAATTTTGGAGCCATCCATTTTAAAAGAACTTGGTTAAATAGAACCAAATTCGCTGTGAATTGAAGTGGTGGTTTGGGAGCTATTCAAGTATAAAAATAAATTGTTTAGTTAAATTTACTAATATTAATAGTAATAACAAACCATTTGATTTAGTAGTAACTTTGATAAAAGCTTTCGGTTGATAAATAGTCCCATTATTAATAAGCTTACTATAAACAAACACTTTGTAAGTGGAACCACGCTGAAGCTTAGTAAAAGTATAATTCTCAGCAACGGTCCAAGTTGTGTTAATGGGCAAACTGTGGTCTTCATGATGAGAATAAGCAGGTAAATAGGTAAAATTGAGACTTGTGTTAGGCGAGCGCCACTGAATCGTGAATTGATCAGTTGTGATTGAGTCATATATCACAGAGAGTGTATCAACTGCGTAGGCTATATCTCCACAGTTTAGTTCATCAGATCCATCATGACAATCAAGCTTGCCATCACAAATGTACCGAGTGTCGATGCAATCACCTGAAGTACAAGTGAAACCTAAAGTATAAAGCATACAAGTTAGCAAATTGATAAATAACTAAGGGTAAGGTGAAACCTAAACAAATCGAATTGACAGGCACTTTGATGTTAACGCAAGCCCATTCGTCGCTACCATCGATGCAGTCCTTCTTGCCATCGCACACTCGAGTTTGTGGAATGCACCCAACGTTGAGGATGCATGAGAAGAAGGAATCCGGACACTTAGAATGCGATATGTGCTTGCAGTTGAGTTCGTCTTCACCTTCGGTGCAATCATTGTCGCCATCGCAAACGTAAGTGGCAAAGATGCATTGATTCGACTTGTAACAGAAAAATTTACTCTCACTACCACATATGTTGTCTTTGGCTCCAGTGGTATTAGAAGGTTGAGTTTCTGTAAATCACACGATTAAATAACATTCAACAAGCAAGATTTATCAAATCAACCTGAACAATGCAATTCATCGGAACCATCTGGACAGTCAGGGTTGCCATCGCAATACCACTCCAAAGGTATACATTGGTCTGTGTTACACCGATACCATGAATCTGGACAAAAGTTTGGTACGCTAGAATGATCAACATCAGCAATTTCCGTCGTGTTAGGACCTGGTGTCGTTGGATTTAGGTAAGTGCAATTCTTTTCATCGCTACCGTCGATACAATCTTTGTCGTGATCACAAACCCATAATTTGTCAATACATATAAAATTGGGACAATCAAATTCATTAGGTAGACAGCTCAAGTTGCAGTTGTGTTCATCACTCTTGTCACTAGAAACATCATAATAAACACATAAAGCAAACATATGTTGAGAATTGACAAAACTTACAGACAATCGAAGTAACCGTCACAGCGCCAATAGCTTTGAATGCAGTCGCCATTGGCACAGCGAAAGTGGTGTTCATCACAAGTATTGGAAGTCTCGGTGGTAGAATTGTGACAATTGATTTCATCACTGCCATCCCGGCAATGATCGATATTGTCACAAACATTATTGCGATCAATGCATCGGTGGTTAGTGCATTGAAACTGCGTAAGCCAGTTACACTGTGGATAATGCGACGAGCACATTTCGGGATCTTCGTCACTTCCATCATCACACTCCTTCTCAAAATCACAAACCCAGAGGTCGAGGATGCAGTTTCCAGTGCTTTTGCATTTAAATTCGTGTGGCTTACACTGGTGACTATGGCAATACTTCTCGTCCGAGTTGTCCCCACAGTCATCATCGTCGTCGCATTTCCAATAGCGCGAAACACAGTCACCGTTGTCACATTTGAACTCGTTAGGCGAGCAGGTAACATTGGCCAAAGTAGGCCTGCACGTTCCAGTTTTAGTCAATTCAAAGTTCTCTGGACAGGAACATTTCTCGTTTCCGTCCACACCGAGAGTAACTTTATAGCCATCGGGACAAAGACAACGATATGAATTGAAGGGCTTAGCAGCACACAAGTGAGAGCAAGTGTGATTGCCGCTGCATGCGTTACTTTGCTTGTGATAAAAGTTAGTGATCACCTTCAAGTCCATGGCGCCAGTCACATTGTCAAGAATCACCTTTCGATGAGTGGAATTGTGCTTGTTGATCATGATCAGTTTGTGCAATATCCAATCATCGTAGAAAATCATATCTTTGAAGACGCCCAATGCAAATGGATGCGGTGCTTGGTCGCCATAAAGAACATAATGAAAGTCCTTTCCATCATAATCCGAGGTTGCAATGTAGTCGTGCTTAGCATCGACCCAGTAGATTCTTGAAGAAGCATGATCCACTGTGATGCCGTTAGGCCAATTTACCGTCAGACTATTGAACAGAACCTTGATATCGCTTCCATCCAGATCACTTCGAACAATGGCTGCATTGCTACTCCAATCAGTGACAAAGAGGTATGAACTGAGAGGATCGATAGCAATGCCGCGAGGCTTAGTCACACTTGGCTCTGATAAGATTGTTCGTCTCATTCTTCCTTCATAATTAATATTGGTGTCTATCAACTCGACCTTTTGTTAAAGAAATATTTCATTATTATAATATTTGAATTAACATAAAAACCTATAATCTAACCTTTGATTTGTTACCGTTGACAAAATAAAGATGGCCATTAATTTGATTGAAAGCGATTCCTTCGACAGAATCAAGACCACTTTCCACAATCACTTCTGGTTGAATCTGTTTTCCATCAAAACAATATCGAAAAATTCGGTTTAGCGAAATATCAGACCAGAACAGACAACTTTTTTGCAAATCAAAATCCGCTGCAATCGCATTAGAAAGAAATGATTTGGGAATTATCGAATCTTTGATAAAATCAAAGGTATTCAGTGATATCATCGAGATTTCAAGTCTTTGAACAAAGAGAACAAATGCGGTGATGTTGCGAGTAAATGGACAGGGCAAAACTTGTGGCGAGTACCAATCTTCCTCTCCACCCTCACAGGTGTCTCCTATCAATTTACGGTAACCTTTGGTCTTATTGAACATCTTGCCAGGCATGCAACCATTAGGAACCATGTTAGCAAAATTGTCAAGCATCCCTTCATATGGAATGCACTTGAAACCTGCTGCTTTTCGGTCCATCACAAATCCTGCATCACACTCATAATCCGAAGGCTTGCACGGACAGTTCAGTTTAGCAACGGGTCGCACAAAATCAACTCCGTTGTAGCACTTTTGACTGGCAATGCGACGTTGAAAGATTTGAGTGCTGCCTAAGAGACAATCGGATTCAAAGTCGTGCGGGGCCCATTCCTTGTAGTCTTCTGGAATTTTGCATTGCGATTTGAAGAGATTTGTGCAATTGAGCTGAATAATAATCCATTCATGCGTTTTTTCTTTGGAGCCAAAAATCGTGAAGACGGCATTCTTTTCACCAGGTTCAGTCAACAAACCATAGACTCGTATCTTGTCAACCGAGAAGCGCAACGCAGAGAAACTTTCCCCGTCATCAATCGAATAATAGAGTACATTAGTGACACCAGCGGTAGAGTATTGTGGAACGGCTACAATGATAGCACCAAAATCTCCAAAACCATACAGATAGTTGCTGTGGAAAATATGTCGCCAAGTTTGCCCTGCGTCCACACTCAGGTAAATGTTTTGCTTGCCCTTGAGAGAATTACCAATGACACCGGTAGCGAGAATAAAGCCAACCGCCGATTCTCGGGTCAGAATAGGCTTGATGTTCGAGTTGATCGATAAGTAACGTTGAGAAAGATGAAGAGAGCAATTCTGAGTGGGACACACCACTTTGTGACCCAGTGCATCTACCATTGGAGGCTTTATCTTGTGCCACTTGTTTCCCATGTCAAATGTCATTAGGGTTATTATGTCCGATACAGACTTTCTAGTGTTATTCTTCCATTTGGAAACGATATAAATTCCACGCAATCCTGCTACACGATGCAAATCGGCAAACTCTTGATCTTTGATCAACTCATGATTTGCTCCTGGAAGCCAGTTTGACAGTTTTGGATGAAAAAATAAAATATTTTCCATTGACAGCGAAAAAACATGGAAAAGAAAGTTTTCATCTAATGTATAAAATAACAAATAAAGTTATTGTCAAAGTTTCAAAGAGACCAACGTACCTGAGGTATAGAGATTAGTGACCCCATTGGGTTCAGTGACACAGAGGAAGATGGATTCGGGCGTAATGTCTGCGATGTAATAGCTAAACAGTTGCACCGGCAGATCGTGGGGTATGATAGCTCGAGAGAAATCGTCTCGATCAACTGAAACCCATAGCTCGTTGGCAGCCGATGGTAGCAAAGGAAGTGGACTGGTGGCAAACATGAATCGACCGTTCAATTCAAAGTGTTCCACACTGTCGAGCCACACTTTCACGTTAGAGGCATTAGTAAAAAAGTCCGTCGTGGACAACACGGTGGTCAAACCAGAAGGTTCATAGCGTTGGAGATAAATCGTTTTTGCATTCACACCCAGGTCAATTCCTTCCACAGACCATGAAACATAACCAACTCGTTGTTGAATTCTTCTCCATGAAAGACCAAAATTTTCACTTAGATACAAATCAGAAAGCTCGGAGATATGTGTGTCGCTAGAGTGTAAATAATAATAATTATTAATTTATAATATACCAATACATTATCAAATCAATACTTTTCTAAAGACTTGGCCAATATCAAATTTGGTATGGTTTGGTGTAATAAAAAAGCCCTTGGTGTAAACTGAAGATCTATTCGTTGAAAGTTTTTGCCAAAATCTTTCGTAATGAAAATGCACTTGTTAGTCTGATCCACGAAGAGGTAGTAAGAATTGAGCACAGGTGAAATGTAAAATGTGTCAATTACTGCTGGAGAACCGTTCACTTTGAACACTGAGATCTTCTCAAAGCTCTCTCCATAGTTGTGTGAAATGTAGACAACGGACGATTTGTTTCGCCGCGAACTTTTGCGATTTTTTGCCAAACATATGATCACAGGAGACCCTTTGCCAGCCCAATGAACTTTGATAAACAAATCAAATATCGATCATTAACTTATTATCATTATAATTATAAATATCGCATATACCTGTTAATTGTTCATGACTGTCTTTGAGATTGACCACTTTGGCCAAAGAAGCATTGAACACGGGCTCTGAAGAAGGCGATGTGGTCACATTGATGGCATTCAATTCTCGTTTAGCACGAGACACACCATCAACGCTGTCAACTGTGTAGAATGCCTCTTGTTTAGAATTGAGATTTGGATTTATCAAGTTAGCTTGTAAGATGCCAAGCAAACACGTCAATAATAATAATAATAATAGTAAACAAATAAAAGATGAGAAAGATTTAAACTTCAAAAACGTCATTTTGAAGTGAGGTATTTGATGTAAACATATGAAAAGGGCAAACTAGAGAGGAAAGTGATCCATTTGGAAGAGTGCACCAGGAATGTCAAAGTTGCCAATCGCGGTAATCACTGGGTGGGAGGATGGGCACTAGTCACCCTCGCTTGGCACGCACCTAATCACAACACACTTGTCCGCGCGTACTACCCATCCACAGATGACGTTTCATTCTTCACCCAAAGCGCGCGCTTCCACTTTGTAAGATCCAGTCACGCCCACTCGATGGAGTACACAAACATTGAGCTCACAAGAACTACCTCTTGGTCCACTCGATTTGATCTGTTCACCACTCAAAAATGGTCTCTCCTGGAGTGAAATAGGAAGTGCCAATGGGTTGCCTGGATACCGAGTGCATGTCTGCTCCTAAGCTGAACTGCACCGAGACTGACAGTACCGAGCGAGAACGGACTGTGACTATTGCGGTGTCCTCTCTTGATTGAATCAATTGGTTTTAAGTAGGAAATTTTTTCTATAAATCCATGGCTGCATCTCTTAATCGTGGTAATATATAAATATATATGCGTTTTTACCCTCGCTAATCACTGTCACATTTTTGCAGAATGTACAATTCGGAGTAGTTTACCATTACAAATGTGTATTTACTTTAATATATACCTCTTTGTCGCGTGGATTGTTTTCCAGTTGGCTCAAAGGTATTTTTTTGATTATCAAACTTCGGAACAGGTAAGGCATTTTGAGTTTTTTGCTTTAAGTCTTTCTATTAATCACTAATAATATCATACCAGAATAAAGAAGTATATACCTTTTTATGGCGTGCCTCGTTTTTGCTTTTGTGTTTGGTCGAGTTGGGACGTCTTTACATTGGTTACCTCGGAAATCAACTCGAAAAGGTATTTGAAGTTGTTGAAGATGTTGATAAATGATGCTCACCAACTGGAATCTTGCGCGCGCACTCTAGATTCAACATTTGTTGGCCTTTGTATTTCTTTCCACCTGCTTCCAGTTGCCTAACTACATCGTTCGACTTACACTCATTCAGTGCTGGAATTGGCATTCCTTCTATCAGATCATCACTAATCTCATCATCTTTATCTTGTTACTACTCGAAATAGTTTTTAGCTGTTGGCATTTGCGCAAGATTTTTTGCCGAATTTATCAAATTAAATCGCCCGACGAAGATCATTGGCGGTCATGACTGTTTGCAAACAGATGGTGAGATAATGTGCGTGCCACACGCTGCGAGACGATTAGATTTGGCACGGTTTAATTGAATAAGCCGACACAGCTCATCTACTATTTCTATTGTCACCTATGATCAATTAACATAATTTTCACGGTCTACTCGTCGGACCAGTTGGGATGGTCGCTACTCAAGCTCATTTGTCATAGAAGTACAGTACGACAACACTGCTCGCTATTTATCAATTACAGTGGCAGCTCAACTTCACACCTTACCTTATTCCGGACGGCTAATCGAAGTTTAATAAGTTATTAAAATAGTGACCCGATCATATCCGTTTAATTCGATTTAGGCCAACTTATTTGCAGCAACAGTAGTCTGACTTTGATCGATGGGAGAATAAATAGACCATCGCTTGCTCTGGGAAGTCTCGCATGCACGGTGACGCGAGATTGATCGCGAAACGCATCAATAGCGGGACTAATCTCAAATACAAACACACACTAAAGGCAATAGTGATAAGGTCAGGAGTGGAAGGTAAGAGAAGGAAGGCAATCAGCCGAAGCGTCAATCCGATCTACCCTTGCCTCCTCATTCCAGGTGGTGTGACATGCCACACTATGTAAGATGCTTTCATGTGTGGAAATTAAATTAGAATGTCAAACTCTTGGTGAATGAATGGAAATATTGCTTGTCAAATACAGCACTGTGGCGGTCTGTTAGGATGCTGCCAATGAAGACTAATCTCCACGTTCACGATTGTTGGTTAAATCGAATAACATCGCAGAAAATGGCATCGCTATGCAGCAGCAACAAGTGGACTACTATAGTACAGAAGTTTTGGTTCAAGTGGACTGGCTTGATTCGTGTCGACCTGGGTTGCGCATTGCCCGCCATCGATTGATGCTTTGCCCGCAAATATCGGCAAGCAATCGCGATTGCTTTTGGTTATCTGTACACACACGACAACGTAAATCGTGATTAGTTGAAGCCGCATCTATCCTGCATGCGTGTGCCGAGCGCGACCAAACCAGAGATCGATGCCAGAACGACCTCTCTGGCAAGATTTATTGGTGGTGCTTGATAGTGGTCAAATGTGTCGAGGCACCTCGTCGAGAGAAAGAGCTAATTAAACTCTGCTCTACCGGGTCAACTACAACACTAGGTGAATGTCTTGTCGCAAGAGTGCGCTTATGGAACACGGTTGACTTGAGGATGGTTGCTTTGTCACTATCATTGCTAGTAATATCTTCTAATTGCAGACTAGTGGGAAAATATGTGTCGAAAAGAGTGAGTCATGGGGAATGAATAAAGTCTTCACTCATTTCATTGGGTGGGCTAGTCACAATGCTTAGATGTCTTGCAAGCACAGAATGTTAGAATACAGCTAGGAACCAGCAGTCAATTTGTACTTATACAGTTAATTTGTACTGTTTCTCAACATATCAAATTACCAATACATGTTGATTACTGAAGTTCGAGTGTAATGAATCTAGATCTCCAGATTCGCTGTTGAACGAGGCCACAGAAGCCAACTGACCATTAGCAAGTAATGTCGCGCAACAAGTTTAATCGTGAAATTAATGTCTTTCACTCAAGTGTCACTGTGATTTACAATGACATGACTTACTTTTCAGCTTGGCATTGTCAACAAGAGCAGGGTAGTTGGTGCGATCTGTCTAGCTTCCAACCGATCTGGTGATTTACACCGGCGCGAGGTGGCTGGACAGGACACGGTAGCAAGCTCAGTAAATCATCGCAAGCAGCGAGCCAGTTCACTCGCCGATTCGCTCATTGCTCAATACCGTCCTCTTGTTTGTCTTCCAATTAGGTGTTAACTGCACTGGCCAACTGTGCCGCAGACAAGTGGCTCACATCCAAACAATTTACCTAGGGTGGTCTCACTTGATAGACTTTTATCATAATACCGCGCGAAGTCCAACACTAGTGTCGCACAAGTGCATATACCATAACGCCAAAGTCATAATGCTTGACTTAATTGGGTAAACGCAATTAATCACGATCAGATTCTGAAGATAGCAATCAAATTTTATAGCTGACAATCAGATTCAACAAGAATCTGTTCTATGTATACATGTGATAAAGGTAGCTCGTGTGTTGAGCCACTCTATGAGTAACCCAACACTATGCGCACCCAACAGAACACATGAACAGCGCACATAAAACTATTGGCACACTAGCCAGACCTCTACAACAAATTTCTTTCCTAGTTTTTTCCGTAAGTTCGTCCGGCGGCCACCGTTGTTGGTGACTGATATCTACCAGAAAGACTGAAATGTCAAAGCGC
>DVQH01000369.1:0-26753 GCA_018231625.1 Papilio phestus
AACCTACGCCGCACTTCTCTCGCCCTGCTCATAGGCGAGAGCTCAGCTCTCCCTTTTTATTATAGTAATAAATTAACAATTCTTTTTAATAAAAAATTAAATTTTAAAATCTATGTTTATAAGCAAACATTTTTGAAAATTAACGCTTATAAGCTTAATTTTTTAAAATTGTAGGGTTATAAGCCAACTTTTTTAAATTGTCATCTTAAAAACTGGTATTTTGGAAATTGTACGTTTATAACCAGAAACGTAGTCAATGTTAGGGAATAACTAGACAGTATTTTTAACAGTGTAGTATAGTATAAGAATGTTTTAAGACAGTTTTAAATATATTTAAAATTGGAATAATCACTCAAGGCAAAATAACAATGACTTGAGAGAACAGCGGAAGTAGATATACGATTAGACAATTGTTTCAGATGCTTTGAAGCAAATCACTTATTAAATTCTAGTTCACCAAATTGGGTCACCAAATCGGATTGGGCAAAATGTGCAATTGTCATATGTGCATGACTTTGCATAAGTGAATAAAATATAAATCACTTATCGCATTGCAATGTGTGTGTATGTGTGTGCTAATGTGTGGCACACCGATGCAAATGTTGGCTCTAGGTGGTAATAGAATCACGACGGGTGTTTCTCTTTTCTCTCCCAAAACAGAGTTGTCCGATGCGGTGCAGCACAGCAGTACACTTTCCTCGGCGGACAGTGCCAACGGGATCACTTTCTTCTGCAAGTACCTTGGATGCAATCCGGTGGAGAATGCACAACTCGACGCTCAGTGCACTCCTGCCGCCGTGGATGCCATTCTCGAGATGGTCTGTTGCTTTCTTTGGGATAATTTACTCGACACGACACCTAATTAATCTAACTTAATTTTGCTTAGACTTAGAAAGTGTAATCAGAATAAAACCAAAACTTAATTTAAGTTGGATACGCATTAATTTAATTAATATTAAGTTAAAAACAAAAAATACAGCCTTTAATTTAAAATGTAAAAATTTTAAGTGATTAATTATTTAATTTTTTCCAACTTTAATAAAAAAACTTAATTAGTTTATGTTAATTATAAATGTTAACAATATAGTTTTTAAAGAAAGATAGCGCTTAAGCGTAAAGGTCAAATTTGAGTTAATTTGAAGGGTTATGCAAAAAAAATCGAATAAAATTAAGCGAGAATTGGAAAAGTTCGAATTCCAAATTAAATTGACCGAAAATTTGAAGATTTATGCACAAAAGTCGATCCGAAGCAGAATAAAATTTGGCACATAACACAGAAAGTTAAATTCAAATTGGTTAAAGATTCGAATTACAACAGTAAAAGTTAAATTCGAATTGGTAACAAATTCGATTCGCATAATGAAAGTTTGATTCGAATCTATTAAGCACAGTGGAAGTAGGATAACTCTCACAGTAAAAAAACGTTAATGGCAGAATGCCAAAAAATGACAGAACATAGAAAATAAAACATAGAAAACCACAACCAAATATATAGGAGAAAATAATCGATTTATTATGTAAACATTATAACAAAACATGTTTAATAATAATGACTAATATTGCGTTGCAATGGCAAACTTAACAGTACAAGGTAAAGAAAAATCGTGACTTGAAGTATGTAGCACTGTCGATCATGCCGGACAAGATCACGTGCCAACTGGTGGATCGAGCTCGATTCGAGGAGGCCAAGAAGAGCAAGCTCAAGTTTGAAGGTGGTGCCGTGGTGGACTATGCCGTCCGCGAGTCCGATCCTTCACTGGTCACCAAACCAACCACTAAAGCCAAAGTTGACAAGAAGCTTGACAAAAAGAAGAAGCAGCCAAATGAAGGTCAAATCGAGTCTGGCAATGTTCAGGTTTTTGAATTTCTTCTCAAACGGTATGTTTTTTGAGTAATATTCAACCATAATTTAACATTTATAAAAAAGGCCGGGGCTAAAGCGCTGTTTGTTTCTTGTAAAAAAACGGTGGTAAAGCCTCTAAGGCCAAACTGCAAAAAATTTTAAACCAATCGAGTGAGAATTGGAAAATTTCGAATTCCGAATTAAATTAAATAAAAATTTAAAGAAGTATACACAACATTCGAATCAAATTGGAATAAGATTCAAATCGTAACCCAGAAAGTTAGATTCAAATTGGTTAAAGATTTAAATCAGTAACAAATTCGAATCATAACAACGAAAATTGGATTTGAATAGGTTAAGCACAATAGCTTAACTGTCACAGTCCAAAATGGCCAAGTCGCACAATATGAAATTGTTTAAGTATAGAATAAAACATAGAATAGAGCATATAAAACCATCAAATTTTGTATTTGCTATTGATATAACAGGAAAGATTTTTTAAAAATTGGAAATTTTAAAAATTAAACTTAAACCAAACTTACAGTTACCATTTATTTATTTTTATATAAGTGAATATTAAGTCAATTTATTTTGTTTCACATTTATTTAAATGTAAAAAATAAACCAAAACACTATTTAATGAATTTTGCAGTGGATCTGCAAAGTAATAAGAAACAGAATTTTGGTTAGTTAGTAGAAAAACTGATTCACTGAGGACCGCTGTGCCACCTCAACGAAACGGAGCTTTAATTATGCAAACGAGCTGTGGCATGTTGAATTGAGTGGCGCGCCACTTGCAAGAATTGTGCTCGTCAAAATGAATGCCACTGAGCACTTGTGTCTACTTGTCATTCTATGTGTTTTGTGTATGATTCTAAGGCTTGACTGCGAGTGTGTGTGTGCGTCAATGTACAGTGAAGCGTTCCGGGAATTGATGTCAACTTCAATATCGGGTAAATAAGAAAAGTGAGACACCAATGGGTGGTAGTGTACATTCATCAAACATAAAATAAGAAAGAGAGAGAGAGAGAGAGAAAGGGGGAAGGAAAAAGTTATCATGCTGAGCAAATACACCAAGATGCAATTTACTCTTTTTTACTCAATCCACTTTAGTACAAAAACACATATATTGCCCACATGAGACTACCCAAGTTCGATTTGTATTTACAGTTAATATATTTGTATTATTATTATAAATGGTTTTTTATATAATGGAAAAATATTATTATATTATTATTATTTGCTTTACGCTTTCATTTCTCAAATACAAACAAATATATACTGACAAAAAACAGATACTCAGGTTTCAAATTGATTTATCATGTAAGAATTTTTGGTCTAATAAACATTGAAAATGTTATTTCACTGTTTAGTAGTTGATTCGAAACAAAATTGTGCTTGTATAATGTTTATTTATATATTGACGGTAATATTTTTCAAATTAGTCGTATTTTAATTAGATATCAGCATCTGAGGGAAAGGTCGGTGTTAAAATTTTTCTAAAGTAAAGTAAAATTACTTAAATTCATGGTACTTACAAGTAAACTGTACTTGTAAGTTACATGTAACTACGACTTTGAAATAATTCATAATCAAAACTATTTTTTATGTCAGAAGACTTTAATTAAAGTGTAAATAAATTATCCTTTGAGGCTTTTAAGAAAATAGCTTTTAAATTTTGACATTGGTAATTTATATTGAAGTCAATGAGGGCAATGGCGATGTCCAAAAGTCTAATCCCAAAAGCTCCTTTCTTAAGAACCTCACAACAAAATCCAGTTACACTTTGAAGTCTACTGACCCAATGATGAGTTCAGCATATGAATCCTTTCGAAGTTGAGGTTACAGGCTTGTTTGATTTACTTGTTAGATTTGGTATTTTTCTTATTAGTAAACCATGTTTTTTTGGTATTTAAATCTAGAGTGTCATACTGCAACGTGGACGGTCGTCGGTCGCGAGTGGTCTCGCTGGTGGCCACCAACGGGCAAGGTGTGCATGAGTGCCACGCCTTCCTTACGCCCAACAAACAACTGGCCAAGGTGATCGGTCTCTCCATCTCCAAGTCGTTTGATGCTGCGTTTACCTACTTGAAAGCGAAGAATGCTCAAGATTCGATGGAGCCTAGTCAGTTTGGCGAGTTGGACGAGTCACCAACCAGTGATCCTGAAACCGAAATCGAAGCTATGTTGATTGATCTTGAAGACGAAGCTGACGCCGCCGAAAAGCAACGACTGGAGCAACTCAAGTGGAACCAACTGGCACAGGGACTCAAGCAGTTGCATCTGGAGAAGCCTAAGATCGAACAACAACAGCAACAGCCAAAAATGGCTTCCAAGAGCATCGCTACTCGTTCAACTGCACTGTCCGCCGAGTCGCAACTTTTGATTCAATTTGACTGAGTCAAACTAGACCCAAGAAGAAAACATTGCCCATTTGCGGCCACTCTTCTTTTGCGATTCTACCAAAGGACCAATTTCTAGCCAACTCTACTGTTTGTGTCAACAAAGAACCTTTCCAGAAAGTCATCATTTTTCAAAATAATTTTAAATGATAAATTTTTCTTGTCCCATGACAATTTGACATGTTTATCTTTGGAAACAAAGTTTTATATACATGTAGAATAGTCGATATTTAATGTTAACCATTAGATATAATATTATGATATATACATTACTCAATTTTTTCCCAATAGTATACAATAAACGTTATTATTGAATGCTAAATTTTACAATTGACAATTTTTCAGTTTGATTAAACTGATATTCTATTTAGAGCCACTTCATCAAACAAATTTTATTTTTCAGGATTGATTTTACATTAAATTGAACAAAACAAAATAAAACTAAGCAATTGCAGCACATTGACTCGCACCCTAAATGCAATGCAGGGAAATCAATCTCCTAAATAAGGTCTATAGGAAATATTGCATTTATAATAATTTTAATAATAAAATGTAATATTTATTAAAATTTCAATAACGCCTATACTGGTTCATGATATGAAGAGATTTTAAAATAAGTTTTCTAAACTCAAACTTTTAAGCCGCAACATCCAGTAATAAATGTTATTTACGCTCTCGCCCGCTCAAAAAAATATATAATGAAAACAGTTTATATAAATCTTTCCAAGTAAAATTAACATTTGCAAACAACAACTTATGTTTTTGGAAAACTAAACTAAATTTATCAACACAAATACAATTCAAACAAACTTGTGTTTGTGTGTGTGTGTTTGTTCAAGTGCAAAGTAGTAAAGTCTACATTCGCAAACGTGCTTTGTTGTATGTGAATGGAAGTGTGAGTATTTGAGATGATTAATTTTTTGTTTCACATTCACACTACAAACTACAAACATGTTTTTTAATTTTTCATTAAATTGGTGTTGGAATGTATGTTATGCTACAGCATCTTTTCTTGAAGTTGACCCATTTCGTTGGACAACGAGTTAAGCGGGTTGAAGTCGAGTGTGGTGTTGAAAACATCGGTGATGTCCAAATCTGATGATGTGTAGTGCTCCTCTTTGAGCTCGGCGTAGGAACGCACGAAATCGATAATCAGCAGGAAATTCTGGCCCAAAGCGGCAATAATCTAATTGTATTGAGATACACACCGGGGAAAAATATATATTACATAATAATCACTTATTGATTAAATCGATAATTCAAGATGGCCACTCACCGAAGCATAGGTGGAGTAGGTAATTTCAAAGATATCCAGACAGTAGAAACCAATGGTGGGACCCGAGAGACGTTGGATAAACATTCGCAGCTGTCACCCACCAGTCCAAGGTAGAGAAGAGTGTCATCAATCATCGCTTTCAATCGATTCTCTTTCTTCTTATTATTCTTGTTTTTATACTGTTTTCCATTATCATTTATTCTGACTCGCTCATTTTAATTTTAATTAAAAGAAAACTTTTAGCATTTCTTTTTCTTTCTCATTCTTTTATTTGAATTTTAATTCAAGGAAAACTTTTTTCTTTTATTATTCTTGTTCTTTCTATTATTAACTTTCTTATTCCCTCCCACTCAATTTATTTTTATGCATAAGCACGCACAGACTCAGTTTATACTAATTTACTCTTACTTTCTATTATAATTTAAATTAAAAACAATTTTTACTTGATGCACTCTTGTGTATATTCTTATTTCTCATATATTTTGTACTTCTTACCAAAATACTAAACTTACCTGAATTTGCAACTCAACCGGATACTTGTCAAATGTAACCCGAATCAATCGGCCATAAGAAGTGTGAGCCTATTTTGAGAATTAGAATTATGTTAGTTAAGATTATTTGGGATAAATTCATTTTTATTTCATATTGATCGTTTTATTTATATTTTATTTAAATAAATTTTATTGTCAATTTTGAGTTGGTAGAGTAAACACCATCAATCTCCCCTTACAATCTGTCAAGTTTTATATAATTTATTTGTAATAATAATGAATGCGCGCGCAAAAATGTAATGAGAAGCGTAACGATTTTTACCTACCTAGTCATATTCATAAATTTTTCTTGTTTGTTACTCATACTGACTTGAATTGTAATTATTATATGCAAAATCCCTTCCTCTCATTAACTCGAATATGAGATTTACATAAAAGATATATCAAAAAGAATTATTATTACTTTCACCTGTCAGATTTAAATATAAGCACACTTTGCCTCAACTACCTCAATTCTGGGAAAATATAATGATACTGTATATTAACACTTTAATAAGTTGTGTTTTTTATACCCTTAAAAAGTAGTTACGGCTTGAAACTTTTTAGACATTAATTAATTTTTATTTAAAAAATAATAACTAAATTTTAAGAATTATTAAAAAATTATGATTTTTTGTCAAGGACTTTGTCAATATTTTTAAAAATTGTCAAAAAATGCCTTGGGTCAAAAGTGACCCCTAAAACCCAACCGAGTGTTAAAAAGACAAACCTCATTAGCCATACGAGAGGCAGCCATAGACACCTTGGTGAGAATGTAGCTACCTTCGATGGTCATAGCAAACATCACAGTTCGCACTGTGTTAGTGTTGTAGGTGAAGAACGCCTGGAAAGTGGTGTAACAGATCACCGCCACAAAAAGAAAGTAGGTCTGCATGATGTACTTGGACCAGAACACATTGTAATCTGCTCCGACAAGCAACAATTAGACATCAATCATCCTTAATTAGCACCGAATAATAACAACATGTATATTACCGTGAATTTTAATGCAAATCTCATTATGCTCGACCAGAATGTGATAGAGCATAGCGCAACGCTCGTTTGGCTTCATTCGAGTGTCAGGCGCAATGATGGTTTCGATGTCATTGTTGACCTTCTGGAATCGCTGCCGGAAGTAGCTTGCCAAGGAGTAGAAGTAACTGTAGCTAATAAAGATTAGCGCGCTTAGGTAGTAAATCCAGATGCACAGCATTGAGGTCCAAAAAATCTGTGGATATAAACATGTATATTTAGGAAGGGTCTGTTTTGCAGAGAAGCTTGATTTACACTTTGCTTACAGATGCATGTGCATAATTTTACCCATTAAACCCATACTTTCTTAAATTGTATAAATAACTACTTTTAAATAATGTGTTAATAAATATACCTGAAACGGTGTCTGCACAGTGTGAGCGTGCAAACGACGGTAGGCGACAAAGCAGAACATCATCATGCACATAAGTGCTTGCACATTGATGAAAAGCAACGCTTTGTTCATCATCTTCTTTGTCTTACGAAACCACTCCTCGGTCATTGGCATGTCAAGACCCATCTGACTGGGTGAGATAACACCCTTGAAGACGGCAAATGGTGTGAGCCATGACATCAAACGGTTCTTCTCGCCACGCCAAAAGAGTCGACCCAGCATGGCACCATAGATCGACCAGATGGTCAGTGTCATGGTGATTTGATCCGCAGGTCGGCCTGGTTGCGGCTCGCCCAGGTAGTTGCGAATGGTGACGTTATCGGTGAACACCAGAACCAAGTTTCGCATACATACTATCCAGAGAAGTGAGATCACGAAAAAGGAGTACATACGCTTCGAGGGATTCTTCAGTTTGCCACGCACATTGCCCTGCAAGTAGTCTTCGATGCTTTGCGAGAGGAAGCCAAACATACGCAAGTACTGGTCGATCTTGAAGATTTTGTTAGTGGGCAGATAGCCCTCGGCCAAGATGATCTTCTCCTTTCCACCCGGAGCTTGACCGAAGTCAGTGCCACCACCGCGAAATTTACTCATTTTGTCTTGTTTATCCACAAATAATTACAACTTTCAACGCAACAGGTTTTTTGATTTGCACAAATGCACAGGTTTAAGTATAAGTTTAATTAATATCAAATAATGCCAAAAGATTGAAGGTGTTGAATAACAGTTTAGAGAAGTGGACAATAACAAATAGGAACCAAGACCGATTTCAAAGTCAAGACACAATAGTGTGACCGTTTCCGAAGACTACCAGAGCTCAAATGTTATTTTCCTCTGGGTACCTCGATCATCATATAAAAATATACCATTTTAAAACGTCCACTTCGATCCAACTTTGTTGGTTTCATTTGCTGTGCACGAACGCTAATTGAGTGAACTTTGCGTGTCTTTAACTACCATCATCATCATCAACACCACTACTAGAACTAGAAAAGAGATACTTGGGCTCAACAAACAGATCGATTTGTCTTGCTAGGCCAACATGATAGATGACAGTCATTGTGTGACATTGTATATGTATGTATGAATAATGACAACAACTTTAAAGTTTTGCCCCCAGTTTAATAAAAAATAGAGGACAAAACTATGACTTTCCATAAGTTTCCGCCGGTTTCTTGGCGACCATCTAAACACAACTGAAACTCATGTATATTAAAACCTATACGTTAATTTGCATAGAGCACCTGACGATAAAATGGGAGAGGGAGAGAGAAAAAAAGAGCAAAATAGAGTGAGTGCTATGATGAAGCAAGAGACACTCGGCAAACTAACGTCAAAAGTACCTGAACCAAAAAAGGGCCCTGATGAAGGCTTGACACGCAATCTAACCCATCCAAGCAACCCATCGATTCTAACTGGCACTCGCAACAGTAGCAAACGATCTCATATTTTGGTTTAAATTGGAGAGCGCAATTTTCGATATACATTTTTATTACTCGTTTATATTTTCTTCTTCTCTTTCTCTTTCTTTCACTCTTTTCTTTATCACTCACGGTTTTGGCACAATATTTTTACGATAATCATTAAGGTATTTGTTAATTTAGGGAGAAAAGGACGTTTGAAAACTAAAGGCAAAATAGTACACACACTCTCAAATAACATAATTTAGAAATAAATATTATAAAAAATAAAAAGGACCCCTAATAAAAGTTCACCAATAAAGGTTTTGAATATATAAATTTAAAGCAACATAGGTAAAAATTGAAAACAAGTAGAAAGTTTACTAGTTTCCTGACATTTTCAAGTGTTATTAAATATTTATTTAAATTTTATTTTTACATTTTACCCCAAAAACTTTTAATTTTTAAAACTTAAATTCAATTATTTTATAAAATGTCAAAAATATAATACTTGGAAACTTTTAATGTTCATGTATGTGTCAATGTTTCGGTCAAAATAATTAACAAAAGTTATATTAATTATAAATAATTTCAGTACTATATTTTTACCATTTTAATTATTCAAACTCAACTGTATATACCCTATGTCATTATTAATTCGATTTTGGTTAATCCGCGCAAGGTGTAAATAAACATGTCTAACAAATCGTTATGACAGTTGTTTTTCAAATTTGTTCCAATAGAACACAAAACCAACCAAATTATTCCGATCAATTCTAAAGTGAACGCAACCAATCATTATCATATAATTCTTTTTCTACTTTCCAGCATATATAAAAGCAAATTTAATAAAGACATTAAATGTTCCTTATATTTTGAAATAGCTGAGTCAGAGAGGAAGGGAGGGAGAGAGAGCAAAGTCAATTTGTTTTCAGTTCTAAATTGCCTGGAATCACGCATCGATGATCTTTAAAGACAATGCTGATCACCTGTTTTGTTTTTCTCTTATTTATGTTATTTTTAGTGCATTTTGTTCATAAAACATACAATTCAAGTTTTATAGATTATTAACCCAAGTTCATTTTTTATCTTAATTTACAGAGATTTAACATTAATTTCAATGATTTATAAACACATACACAAACACAAACGTACAAACACATACATAGACACCAAGAAGTTAGTTATTGACATTTATAATAAATATATATCTTGTGACAGAGTCAAGGTTATGGAAACGCGGTTTGAGTTGACAAACACATTAAATGGCCCAATATCGATTGTCAAGACTCGCTCGGTGAAACGTTTTAATTTTTCCCGTTTGACTTCAATGCTTGCTTCTTCTTGTCTTATGTCTTATTTTAAATGGGATTTTATCTTAACTTTTTACCATTTAACCTATTCTTTAGACACCCTTTTTCAAAAGACTAAATTTTTGTATTTTTTGACAAGTCATGCCAAACTTAGCCTAAATTTTGGTAGGAAGAATTCTCTAATATTCTTTGTAATTTGAAAGTTTTGAATATGTAGAATCAAGTATAAAAATTTGAGAGCAGCCAAATATTCCTAATTGTTTTAAATTTAATTCTAAAGTTTCGGTTTTGAACACAACAATAATGTTAAAACATTCAAAACAATGAAGATTTTCCACAAAAAACCAATTTAATTTGAATTATTTTTTTACGCTATTGTTTTGATAAAAACCAAAACTTAAGAATCAAATTCGGGACTGTTTGAAATATTTGGCAGTTTTCAAATTTTCATATTCGATTTTACATATTCTGAACTTTTGAATAACATAAAGAATATTAGAGGAATTTTTCAAGCAAAATATAGGCTTAAAACGTGTTTTTTGGCATCAGTCTTTCAATTGCGCATTTTGTATCTTGAAGAAAAAGCAAAATTAAAAAAGAAAAATGTACTTTTGTTTTAATTGGGCAATTAGCTTTAAAGTAAATAAATAAAAGTAAAATAAACAAAAGAACGGGAAAAATGCAAGAAAAATTGTTTAAATTACTTAGAATGAAAAATTGTGCTGCTACTCAAATAAAATAAATTCTGTTATTCCATTTGAAAAAAGAGAGATGAGTCACGCAATGGCATGATAAAGTGCCACAAATGCACGCTTACTCATAATGTCTGATTTTAGGGTTTTGAAAGGAACACTTGGTAAACAGAATAATACAACACAAGTTATTAATAAAATTTTACCGGAAATTGAAATATAGTTTTTCACGCCACAAAACAGGCTTTTGTTGTTTTTGTAAATTGCCAGATACATGAGAACAAATCTTCATAAGTGGATATATATCAATAAATACCAATGTTAAAATAATTTTATTTCAAAAAGAGTGATATCCGGGAAGGAACAATCTAGAAGTGTGTGTGTGTCGTCTCTCCTGTTTCCTCTACTACACTACTCTATATGTGTAATGGTCTAATTAGCTTGATTTGCTAAATTGACAAAACCCAGAACTCGAAACCCATTTCCAATATTGCATGGCATTTATCACTGGCCTCTACTACTATCTACCAAATAATCATATCATATATAATAATAATAAAATAATAAAGCAAAGCAAAACTAATTTTACGAGTAGTCATTGCGTGGCACGTGGAAACCATACTAAATATTGACAAGAAAAGGAAACAGAAAGAGAGAGAAAGAGAGTAAAAATAAGAGAAAGAGAGAGGAGAGAGAAAGTGATAGAGATTGCTTGGTAGTTAAACCAAATACCACTCTTGGGATGGCCATATAAACCAGATTGGCTATTGTGTATATAACTATTATTACGTATAGATATCAGAAACAAATAAATCAAACAAAAAAGTGAATAAAAATGTAAAAGTAAAAATGTAAGGGTAAAGGAAAAAACAAAATATAAAATATTTATAAAGCAAATGTAAGAATTGTTGAAAAAATGTAAAGTGCAAATGAAATACAAATACAAATTAGAGATAAAAGTGATAAAGAATGAAAAAGTACAGTTTTGATGATAACTATGGGTAAGCCATTACTACACTTTAAACCAAATTATATTATAATAAAATTTAAATACATTTAATTGATTTTAATAAAATTTTACGTGTATAATGATTATTCTTAAAATAAGACGATAATTATTATATAAAGTTTGTAAAATATTACAATTATAACTATAAAAATTTGAAATAATTAAATATTAATGAATAAATAAATTCCTATTGTTGTAAATCTGTTTTAACCTTTTGGCTCCCGAAGACGCTATTGGGACATATGTGTCTCGCTCATTTAATTAGCTATTAGATAATCTTTAAAATCGAAAGGATTAAGCGGTACCTTAACTTAGAGTGTTTGTACACAGTGCACATAGCACAAAACTATTACAACAATTATGACATTTTAACATAATTCAAAATAAAGCAATCAAATTTTCCATTTTCCAAACACTTTAATTTTATTATAACTTAAAATTCTCGTAAAACTGACACTATACTTCTTGTGTAATCTGCACGCTTTCTTTTTTCTTGATTATCTCTTTTTATCCAATGTCACCAATAGTGTGTGTGGCATGTGCTGCAATCACTTTGTTGCCTATGCTTTTCTTGTCTCACAAACACAAACTTTCTCTCCCTATCATTCTCACCCTTTTCCCCGTAACGCACTCGTGCCACTTATAACTCTAAGCATTGAATATAACATGTAATCCGCACACACACACACACACACACACTTATTCACCTCGTCTTAGCATCTTTCACCTTCACAAAGCAGTCACTATTTTTCTCACAAGTCTTAAGTTATCTTCCAGTTGTCCTTGCTTTCCTCTCCCTCAATTCTTCCCCGTCTCTCTCATTTTCTCCTTCTTTTGCTTTTTGCCTCACTGTCCAGCACTTGTTTTTATGGTAGAGTTATTAAGTAGTATGCATGCTCGTTTGATCAGCATGACCAGTGTAGAGTGTAGTATGACGGTAGCGCGTAGTACTTACCACTAGTCAACATGGCATCACCATGACCACCATCTTGATCAGTAGCTGCCACAATACAAACACACAAACACTCATACACACATATACACCAAACTACTTTGTTTGGCTAAATCACCTTTGACATCCTTTTGCAATCACTTCAAACACACTAACCAAAAGTAAATCAAATTAAAATATTGTCCACCGCATCATCATCGCATTGTTTTAATCTCATTTGTGATCTCACGTGCATTTGTGTGTGTATGTTTTATCTGAACCTTATAACATTGTGATAGCATAAATCACTGCGTCATTTGTTTTTAAAACTGATTTGTCACTTTTGGTTGTTTTGAACTTGTACTTGTGATTGACATACACTGGCTCTAAACTTACAATTGACTCTGATTGACATCTACCGATACTCATCGTGTTTCGTTCAAGGTAAGTGCAACTTTATTACTTATTTGTTGTATTAATTAAGTTTATGAGAAGTTTTTTTATAAAATCAATTTTATTATTCTATTTTATTCATTTGGTTTATTCAAACAAATCATAACATAAATTGGTACTTGGGTAAATGCACTGAAAAATGATTTGAAATGCACGTTAAAAAAATATGTTTGTTATTGTAACTAGTGTTCAATAAAATGTGTGTTTTTATGAGTGCATATTTTGTCTGTTTACAGTGTTTGCTAAAAACACAAGAAAAATTATACACTGACACAAATCATATAAATCTATATTTTCAAACATTTTTTAGTTTTTAGTATATGACATAAAATAACTATTATAAAAAAATTCCTGTACTATTTTTTTAAATATTTATTATATATTTTTTGCTCGTTTTCTATATAAAATATTTAATAAGTAAAAGTTTGGGACATATCATATTTGTTGCAACATTTTACTCGCACTTTTAAAAATACTGTCTGGTTATAACCCAACATTAAGCACGTTTTTTGTTATAACTCGACAAGTCTTTGTAATAGATTTTCAATTTTTAAAAAGTAAGTTTATAAGCAGACATTTAAGAAAATCAACTCTTATAAACTGAATTTTTATAAAATTGAAGGGTTATAAGCCAACTTTTCTTATATTGTTACCTTAAAAGCTGGTATTTTTGAAATTGTATGGTTATAACCAGACAGTATTTTTAACAGAGCGATGTGTGTGTGCGAAAAAAAGTTGGTAAATTTGTGTCATCAAGAGGTGTAGGTTTTACAATCCCACGCTCACACACAAAGCATGTGATAGGGCTACTTTGAGTCAAGTTCAATGAAACCTGACGCCTACGTTAGTCTGCCTGTCTGGCGATAGTCATCATCATTGTCGGCAATTTTTACGGAGGTAGTTCACAAAACCATATCCTGGCTTACCAGACTTGTCCTTCATCCTCTTTCTCTCTCTCTCTCTCTCTCTCTCTCTCTCTCTCTCACTCACTCACTGACACATTGTCACTCCTCGTTTTTTCATAAATAATCATTTTACTGGAAACCATTATACAACTTTGAAATATACCAGATCCTAACAGTGAAAAGTGCATTTTCTTTCCAAAATTCTTCAACTTATTTTGCAAAAACAAATATTGCAATTTTTACATATCACCAAAAGTGTCTTGTGAGTGTTCCCAAACCGCAGATAATCACAAAAATCTTTGGTGGATATCAAGTTTCCAACTGTGATGACGAATCATCATTAACTTTGTTTTCTTTATCACGGTATCTGTTTTATCTTCTAATAGTTTAAATAGAAAATCTAATATTGATGCATTTGAGTCATTTGAGTAATCTGATCGCTAGTGACAAAGTGGTTATAACAAACCTTACTAGTATATATGGTTTGATTCAATTTTTTAACTATATTTTGTTTATTTACATAATTATTCTTAAACTGTTTAAATAATGTTATTAGTCTATTGATTACCAGAATTTTTTTATAAAATAAGAAATTGATTTGTTGAAAGTGTAACATCATTTATACGGGTTGTTTCTTTTTGCCCGTATTTAATATTTAATAACTACTTTAGTGATGCAATGTCTTGTGTGAATTTTAATTGATTCGTTGCGCCGATAGTAAAGTGATCATGTGAAAGTGATAAAGAGTGAAACAAGTTTGGTAGGGTGAGAAGTGGTTGTCAATGACGACGAAACCCTTCAGTGCGCGCTCATTGTAACCTTGGCATTGTGCATTGACCGATCTCTGGCGCGCGGTATGTGTAATGCAAAATTGCAAGTTTGCCAGGCGCTCGCGGCAAAGTGGTCATTTCTTCAAATAGTATTGGTAGCGTTGAGCGCGCGTTTTTGGCTAGCCCGCGCGCAACTTAAGTGGCTTGCGATAGCTGGCGCAAACGATCGTTTCTTATCCACACTGGGTAACCCAACACTAGTCGCACAGCAAATGAACAGCTCACATGAAATTATTGAAAACAAAGGCAGGTTTCAAAGTTGAGGTGTTTGTTTCAACCAAGATCGTATTGAGAAAATTCTGATTGGATTGCTTTGAAACATGCAAAAGAACCATTCCAGATTTCCATAGAACAGTGGTTTCGAAGTAAAAGCTAAAAATCAATTTTTGTGGCTAAATCAGACATAATTTATAGCAGAAAGTTTTTGAAAAGTGTTTTGAAAAATAAGAATCAAATAGATTGATAAAATCTTTAATAAATTGAATAAGTTTTTTGGTGAAAAATAACTTAAAATCGTTTATTTTTCACTATTTTGAATTTTGGATAATGATAAACCCATTGGTATTTTAGCAATGTTGCTTGAATTGTTTGTTTTTAAATGAGAAAAAGTACCTAATTAATAAATTAAACGTAAAAAATTTCTATCTTTTAAACATACTAAATTGGCATTCAAGTTTTTCTTTTGAGGCCACTTTCCTATTGAAACCCGGTATAATTTTTTCATTAATTAATAGTTTTATGTGAGTTGTTCTTGTGCTCTGTTGTGTGGGCATAGTGTTGGGTTATCTAGAGTGACGCGCGACAGACTTGGACGGTGCTATCTTAGTGCGGTGGTGACTGGAAGGCACTCTCACACACTCCCTCCGCTGATGCCTTTAGCCAAGTCATGCCACTGCTTGGATTGTGACACGACGCGCGCGGCTCGAGCTACGAGCCAACAGACAAAGGCAATCGCGCTGATCTCGTGCTGTGCCGTGTGCCTCTCGGTGACTTTCTTTTTTCCCTTCGTCGTCTTTGCCATTTTGTCTTTTTGTTGTTTGTTCTTCACTTTCTTCTACCACTTGCACACATCGGTGGCCAACGATCTCCACTCATACACACTGGCATAAATTGTTATCCACTTTCTCTTTCTCTCACACTCGACACCTCATTAGCCAACATCACTGGGATACACGTGAGTTTTTTGTTTTTTGTTTCGAGTAACTCACATGTGGTTTCTTAAAGCTATGCTGCAAGTTGATTTTGGAATGCGTTTTACCTTAATGATTACCAAACGTTAAAAAAACAAAAATCCGTGATATTGTGTAGAATTTTCTTTTTTTAATACACAGCATTGTGAATGTGGATGCTTTTATTTATCAATGCTACAATGCAGAAATTGTTTTTACTGTAATTTAACGCTTTACTTCGGTTTTATAAGACAAAATTTAGATTCTAATTTGTTTATTCTATTATTTAAATGATTAAAAAAATTATGTACACAGTTAAAAATACTGTCAGGTTATAACCCAACATTAAGCACGTTTCTGGTTATAACTCGACAAGTCATAGACTTTCAATTTAAAAATGCAAGTTTATAAGCAGGCATTTTGGAAAATTAACGCTTATAAGCTGGCTTTTTGAAGTTGTGGAGTTATAAGCCAACTTTTCTTAAATTGTCACCTTAAAAACTGGTATTTTGGAAATTGTAAGGTTATAACTAGAAACGTGTTCAATGTCAGGTTATAACCAGACAGTATTTTTAACAGTATAGCTTAATATATGTCAAGTTTAACAAGTGAAGTAGGCAAATTTAAAAATGGCACTCGACAACTGCGTATTACGGTTTGGGATTGCGACAGGTAGCACTCGCGTGACTCACTAGCCCAATAGCCCAGTTATCAGGAATTGGTGATCCTGATTAGTAGTGCAACACAAACTAACGCAATTTTGACTATGGTGCTTAATGCGCAGGTAAAATCCATCGGCATCAGCATTAACCATGCCGCAACCACAATACGGCGACGATGATGATGACCTTTCCGAACTGGTCAACGTGCTCGGACTTGAGACTTTGAGCAAGTCTCTCAAAACATTAGCGGTTACCGATCCACCCGCTTCACCATGCAATTTTGCTTCATCTAACTTGGATCTCGAGTACGATTCATCGACGGTGCTCAGTGTGATTGCGGAACAACGCGAAAACTTTGTGCGCACTATTCTTCCACAGTTTTTCATGCCCACACTTTGCCGTTTGGATCTTTTGGATAAGAATGAGTGTTCCGTGTGGAAAGAAGCTATCACTCTTGATATTGATAATCCCAAGGATCGACCAATAGTTTATCGTATTTTGAATGAACACATTTTTAATACCTTGCTTGATAAACTACGTGGTGATTATCGGATAATACAGCAAATACTGGTGGCATTGCGCGACTCGGGCTGGTACCCGGGACTGGCTGACCAGTGGGAAGCAACTCTTCGTCAACGTATCAAGTGTAACAGTCAACATGGTAGCAGTAGCAGTCTCAACTCGACTGCCACTAGCAATGGCAGCAAGACAACTGCAAGCACCACACCCGCAGAGAAAGCGCGTGGAAATGGCACTCGTGTTTCCTTGGTCAACTTTCCCGAACCTATCTCGTATTGCATTGACCGAAAGGAGAAAACAAGAGAGATCAAGCGAAAACTTGAATCAATGGCTAAAAAAGGTATTGTGTGTTGCATATTGATTTATTAAAAATGAAATCCCATAAATTTTGACTATAATGTAGGTTACGGTTGGTTGGTGTTACATGGAATGCACGGCAGCGGCAAAACTGTGCTAGCTGAGAACACATTGCGATGTTTGGACTCTCGTTTCTTCCCAGATGGTATCTATTGGATTTCTATTGGTGATTTAAAGCGTGATAGAACTCAAGAAAAAGCGCTTTATTCTCGCATGGAATTGTTACACGAATCAATTGATTACTTGTACAAGAAAAATTGGATTAAACCCGACACTCAACAGAAACTTGAGTTTGATATTCGTTTGCATTTTCAAGACAACAAGCAATCGCTGATTGTGCTGGACGATGTATGTCAAAGCGACACTGCTGAACACTTCCAGTTTGGTGTACCCGTGTTAGTTACTACCTGTGACAAAAGTCTGGTTCCTACCAAGGTATCTGAGTTGCACTTTGTGTCCACACTAGGGCATGATGGCAACCACATTCTCAATATGGAGGAAAGTCTCACCCTACTCAAGCGATGCATGCCTCCAGGAGTCGATTTGCAGTATTTTCAGCAAAATCCACGTATTCAAGAGATTATTAGGTCTATTAATGGTTTGCCTTACTGCATTCCACATATTGCTAATTATGTTGCGCCTTTTTTTGAAAATATATATAAGTACACTGAAGAAAACGCTCAAGAGTTGGAGGAATACTGGGATGAGTTGTACAAGATTGTGGCAAATCATGATTCAGAAAATGAGGATGATCCAGATAGTTATGAGTCAATCTCAAGTTTTGACTGGATAGCACCACTGATTGAGAAAAGCATTGCAACTTTGGAGCCACATCTTATCGAGTGCTTTTATGACTTTGCTATCTTTGCTGAGCATGTTCCTTTCTCAGTGTTTCGCACATTGTGGGGATTAAAAGCAATCCAAACACGAAACCAACTTGAACAATTGCTTTCCAAGTCGCTTATCAAAAGTCATGCTCCAATTGATTCTCGTGAGGTTGGAACCAAAAGCAAATTTTACACTGTGCACGACATAACGCGTGGTTTTCTGCAGAAGAAACTTGGAAAAGATAATCTTAAGGTACACATTGCTATGGTTAAGTTTCAATTAACTAACAAATTATGAATTGTACTTATAGGCTCGTCACGTGAAACTGATTGAGAGTTATCTACGCAAGCATTGCCAAGTATCAGGTGGTGGGCACAATTATGCTCAATTGCCCGATGACGACAAATACATCTACCGTTGTCTTTCACACCATCTCTACTCAGCCGAACGTTTCGATCTCTTTCCGGTGATTTTCTTTGATCTCAATTTTATTCAAAAGAAAGTGCACTTGGTTGGTCAAAGTGATATGCTTAGTGATTACCACTATTTCAAGTCGTACTTTGCCGGACATGAAGCCAAACTCAATGACTTTCGCCGTTTCATTGCCAGCAACTCGGATCTCTGTGATCCCAATGTTGATTTATTTCAGGTTAACTGATTGCTTTGTTGTTAAACCAATTTATTTATTAACTTTATCTTATTAGGTGGCTCTTTGTCAATCCAACGAATCTATCGTATACCGTGAAGCATCGAAATTAGTGCGACAATTCTCGAAATTCTACTTTGACTGGTGTAACAAGGATTACTTTATTTTGGAGAACCCTTCAAAGAGAATTAGTTTTAAATGTCCGTCAGGAGCGCGATATGCCGCATTGTCGCCTGACTCGCATTTCATCATATCGGTGTTTGAGTACTCACTACAGATGTGGAACGCCAACACTGTGGAGAGAGTAGCCAACGAGCAAGCACACCACGACTCTATCAACTACTGCTGCTTTAGTGCCGATGGTCAATTTGTGCTCACCACGGGCGAGGATGGCGCCGGCATAGTTTGGCAGAGTCCCACCACTCGAGTCACCACCAGCCAAACCAGTGATCCATTCGGCACGCCAGGTACGCTGCCCCCTTCCTCACACCAAAACACTGCCACAATCACAAAACGACTTTACTGTAAGTTTTATCTTGTCCTCAATTCAATGTTGCTTTCAACTTTACCCAATGTTTCTTTTATGGTAATTATTTTTAGTATATATTGAGCGTAATAACAATTTACAAAAAAGCCGGCGCTAAAACGCCGTATGTCTCTTGTAAAAAAACGGCTCAAAAATCGCCTAGGTCAATCTCGAGTTATCATAATTCGAAGGAATTTGCAAAAAAATCGAAACAAATTGAGTGATATTTGGAAAAGTTCGAATCAAATTGAATTAAAATCCAAAGAGTTATGCCCAACATTTGAATCGAATTAGAATAAAATTTAAATTATAACACAGAAAGTAAGGTTTGAATTGGTTAAGGATTCGAACCACAACAGTAAAAGTTAGATTCAAATCGGTTATGCACAGTGGAAGTAGTTTAAATGTTACAGTGCAAAATTGCCAAGTAGCAAAACATAAAATTTTCTAACAATAGAATAGGGCATAGAAAACCACAAACAAATGCATTTGTCATTAATATAACAAGAGAATGCGCCATCTAGGTGCAGTAAAAGGACTTTTAGTAAATAAGGGATTTTAAAAGGAAAACTATATATAATTAATTTAACAATGATTGAAAAGGACTTGATTTGATTGTGTGACCCAAAAAAATAAATTGGTCTTGAAGAAAAGTGCGCCGTCGCATCGAGTACTTCTCTTCCCCAGTGACATTTAAATTGCTCTCGAGGTGACCCTGAGATGCAGTGGTGTGTCCTTGGAATTCATTTCTCCCCCAACATCCTTGCTCATTTTTCCCCTTAATGTTCTACATATCGAGTTTTACACAGTGAACTGTGGACTAAGCTTGTGAATGCTTCTTCCCTCGACAGGGATTGGTGGTGGCTACGGGAGACGACGTCGAAGCAGCGGTAACACGACCACACTGCAGTTGCTGCGGAGCTTCACACCAGGCAGATCCAAAATCAAGGCCGACTCGCAGTCGGACACATCGGGTCACGCACTCAAGTGTGGTGACATCTCGCCCGACAACCGAATGGTTCTGCTTGGTTCCAGTCGTGGCTGTGTTCATCTCTACCTGCTTAGCGAGAATCAACGACCACTGGCCACTTTGACCAACGATGAGAACGAGGATTTTGAAGTGCGCTGTTGTCACTTCTCACCCGACTCTCGCTACTTTCTCTTCCTCGTCTCCGAAGTAGTCTACGTCTACGTGGTGAGCGTAGATCCTTTCAATCATGATCGATTTAACGCTGTGTCGGTTGTGATCAATCGTAAACTCAAACACGAGTTGGTCGTCTACAATGCTGTTTTTGCGCCTCCATCACCCAGGGCCAACTCTAACTCACATTTAACCATTTTCACTTCGAGCGGTAAACATGTTAATAAATATGCCATTCCAATTAAAAATTTTGGTAGGAAAATTTTAAAGCAAACTATATTATTATTTTAATATTTAATCGGTTTAAAGTTTGTTCTCTATTTAATATTTAAAAATAAGCTAAAATTTAATTTGCAGCCAAAAACAAATTTTATATGCGTTAGATACATTAATTTTTTAATTATAATTGTAAAAATTATAATTGTGTGTTTTATTGTTTTAAGACTCTTTTGATCTAAATGTTTATAAAATTATATCTACAGATTATAAAAAATAATCTTACCAAAATTTTCGTTAAGTTTGGCATAACTTTTTAAAAAATATTATAAATTTTTTAAACACAATTTTTCCCAACAGACAAAAACATTTTTGAGTGGAACTTGGAACGTCGTAACTTTGGCCAAACGGATAGCACTGTATTGCGCAACGAAACAAGTGATGTACAATATCGATATGTGTTACCCTCATTTGGACATCTAGCACTGTGTGCAGTCAGTGCCAGTGGTCGTCGTATTGCGGGCTTTGAGACAACGCGCAACGAGATTTTTCTCTGGAACCGTGGACAGCCACACAACTACTTTTTTCTGCGGTCACTTTCCAACATAATCACGCTCAACTTTAGCCGAGATGAAAAGTACCTTTTTGCTCTTAACGAGAAAACGGAAATTACTCTTTGGGAGTTGAATGAGGTAAAATCATAATGTCGAGTTTTAACGCAGGTCTTTGTTGATGTAAATCGTTGAGTGTTTATTCTACCAAACTAAAATTTACAATTAGAAACAAAAAGGAAAGTGAATTAAGAGCCTACCTAAGGTTTTATTGCACACAAGCAGCCTTGTAGAGGTCGGGACGATAAAATCAATGGTTGAATTGACTAAGATAAAGGATAAGTTATAAAGAGATACAATAAGATCAAAGATGAAATATCTTGTAAGTCAATGAAACAATTAAGTGTCGGTTGCTCAATGTTGGATGTGTGTAAGTAAACAAGAGCAAATATGTTGTGTGACATATATAGGAGAAAGTTGTGATATGACTGGGGTAGTAATAGAACTATTTACACCTAGTAAGGCTGGTTGTATACATACGACGGATTCTACTCAAGTTTGAGACCCGACATATAATATATTTTAAAGTAAAGTTATTAATTTAATTAATATTTTCTAACAGAACACCGTGATCACTTCGATGGTAGACCTCAAGGATAGTTTTGCTGCTAGTTATGATCCCAACAACAACAGCATCGACTCACTGCAAGTGCTCACTATTGACCAAAAGGGTTTTCTCCGACTTTTCTCTGGCATCACTGGCTTGGAGGTAAAGGAGTTCAAATCTGCTCTCACCGCTCAACTCTCACAGACAATCAACATACTTTGTTGTGATCTCTCGGTGCAAGGACATGCTCTCTTTGGGACTAACACTGGCCAAGTTTACGTCTACGATCATTCTTGCTCCAATCTTTTGAGTATACGTCTTGGAGGAGACATGGAGGATGAAATCCTTCTTTGTCGCTTTATACCTTCATCAGGCGGAACTCGATTTATAGCAATGACTCGTGCTGTCATTTTTATTTGCGCTATTGAGCAGCATCAATTGGTGAAGCAAAATGAGCTTTTACTTGATACGATTACGCTTAACGAATCGGACACATTTGAATCCGTTCAATTTGCCTCTGCTAAATTGCTGGTTTTGTGGACACGAGCCAGTACATTTGCAATCTACGATTTTGAAGCGAAACAATTTGTTTTTGTTCAATCAAACGTCAAATCAAAGATCACCTCGGTAGATGCATGCGAGTTGGACAAATGCCATTTGCTGCTGGTAGCTATTGCCGATCAGCGACTGATCATCTTTCAGAATCTCACTGAACGACATCGCGTGGTGAAACTTGGTGATGGTGAAATACCACGGTGCTGTCAAATCTGTTCTAGCTTTATCTGCTACGGCAGTGACAGTGGTCAAGTTGGACTCATCTCCTCCGAGCAGCTCTCACTTAGCTCCGACTTGGACGAAGTGGGTCGACTCAAGCCACTGTGGCGTCGTCAACACTCTCAGTGCCAATGGATCTCCTATCTTGCCATTTCTCCCGATGAACGCTTCATTCTTTCCGCTGCCGACTCGATCAAACTATGGAATCATGAGGGCGCTCTTCTCCAGACTTTCACCACTCACGGACTTGCCACTAGACTCTATGTCCATTTTGAGCCATATCACCATGCCGCCAATGGTCAGAATGGTCACAAACCAGAAGCTTACCACGGGCCAGAACTCACCATTGTTACCGTCACAGACGCCAAGTCGCTTTACATTTTGCGCAACTTCAATCGTAAGGGCCACACTCAACAAATCGATATGCTGTAATTGTTTTTTGACACGAATCAAAAGTTATTGCCATCGAATTATTTTTACTTTATTTTTTTATTCCAAACTAATATTATTTTTTTTGTATAAATTGCATTTTATGATTTAATAAATTTTTTGTCATTTTATCAGAACAAATGAGTTATAGTTAAAATTTCTATGATAAATGCTACCGATAAATAAAATTTAATTAAAAATATGCTAAAGTCTGAAAAAGAAAAGAAGCAGATAATGATTAAAATTGTCCAGTCACAAAAATCTAATGTAAATAATCATTTTAATAATTTATCACAGAAACTCTAGTTACAGTTCTAATTTAGTACTTTGTAATAAGAGTACAACAAGTGTAATTTTCAGAATTGGGTGTTTCCTAATGATTACAAGCGCACACTTTAACATTTGATTATCTAAATTTGATTTAATTATACTGTAAAACTCCTACGATGACTAAGTTGGATAAAATTTTTAGATTGTAGTTACAATGTTTCAATGGGTGTTTTTTTAAATCATACAGTTATTAAAGGCAATGGATAATATTTATTTAAATCAATAATAGTGTCAGCAATTTGTCACGTGGGCAAATTGAATAAAAACAACTGATTTATTGTTTTGTAAATTATTTGCTTTAAGTAGATCAATGTGAAAGGAATGATCACTTAAAATTATGGCGGTTTATTTTATAAATTTTAATTTATATTATTTGCTTTTGCTAATTTGTAATGCAATTGAAAATGGTAAAATTATTATCTTTTATATATTAATGGATAATATAGTCGTAGTTTTTTATGTTCTATGTTCTGTTCTATTTTGGTATTGTGCTACCCACGTTTTTGTACTCCTGCTACTTCCACTGTCCTTAACCGATTCGACTCCAACTTTTGTTGTTGTGATTCAAATTCATAACCGATTATCTAACTTTCTGTGTTATGATTAAAATTTCATTTCAATTCGGTTCAAATTTTGTGCATAAATCTTTGCATTCTCCACCAATTTGATTAGAAACTTTTTCAATTTTCGCTCAATTTAAATTGAAATTTTTTTACAAGAGGTAGTCGGTGCTTTACCTCCGTCCCTCTTATAAAAATTAATTTTTTAAATAAGATATCAAAAGATGTATTTAAAATTTTTTATTTCCTTTAATTTAAGGCAAATTGGATGCAATCCAAGTGCAAAATTCTCTTAATCCAGCAAATCTGCAATCACTGACTTGTGATTTTGAAACTGATTTCTGTGGTTGGCATGTTTTGGACGAACATGGCAAAAGTGACTGGCGCCGTATTGAAGATAGTAAAGTGGGCCCAGGCACGGATCACACTAGTCTCATTGAACCCAAACCAGCCAAGTCGGGAACGTGGATCACTTCTTATCAAATAACACCATCAATTTCTTTTGATCTGAGTTACTTGCAAAGTGAACGTCAATTGATTGGCTCCAATACGTATTGTTTATCGTTCTGGTACTACTACACTGGATTTGAAGTGGGTCAACTAGCGGTATTCATGTCTAATGTGACCGGAATCAGCCATTTTAGCTTACCTCTCTGGTCCAGAAGCATTCCTCAAGTACGAGATTGGCAACAGGCTTTTGTAGAAATTCCTCCTATGTCAAAAGATTATTATTTGACTATCAGGTTGGTTTGTCGTATTGTTTAAAAATATTTTTAAACAAACGAGTTAGTTGCAACATACAATTTTATAAATGGTTTAGTAAAAAACAGTTAAAATTTTATATATGTGTTTCAAATACCAAAAATAACTTGGCTTTGGAACAAAAATTATTTTATTGCTTTAATTTTTAAATAGTGTAATTTTTGTATAATATTAATTTATTTAATTTAAATTAATTGATATTTGAAATTGAAATTTGGTTTATAGAGTTATTAAATTTTAATTTAGAAATTTATTTTGATGCTAAATTTAATTAAGATTTTATTTTTACAAAAAAATAATTATATATTATAAGTATAACTTGTTTTTAGCGCATTTAATGCCTTGTAGTATGTAAATGTCCAATCACTTTAGTGGCAGTTTTTTAACAATTCAATTGGAATACTTGGCGACTAAAACATATAAAATTGTTGGCTTTGCACATAAAACGAGACATCGATGTCGTTAAAAACTAGCTATAACACACTATGTCATTTTTGCAAAATTTACTCCCATTTGTTCTCATAGTGATAATATGATAGAATAAACCTAAAGGAACAATAACTGACTTTTGAAAACTCGCTGTCATCTCTATTTTTTGAGATATAGAGCATTATCTGATAAACCGGTTTTGGCCCAATTTTTCGTCACTCAGTTATCCGATTATTAATATATATAAACCCACATTCAAAATTTATTTTAAACCCTACAATATAGTATTCAAATCGAGGATCATAAACTTATTTTATCAGATTAGCTAGCAAATTATAATTATAATTTTTATCAAAAAATTAAAAAATTAATAAATACAAAGATCAATGGTGATAGGACATGTTGCAACCGGATTGGATGACATCATTCTCAGCAACACAACGTGCAAGATTGACACCACTCGATTTTGTGACTTCGAAGTGAACACGTGCAACTGGGTGAACGTGTCGGGAGACTTTCACCGTGAACAAGCCAACTTTGGTCTAGTTGACCACACTACTCAAACCAGATGGGGACATTTTCTGATTGACTCACATGGTTCATCTACAATCCGTCGCAACCTAAATGGTTTGACTTTTAGTCATACCGGACGGCACGCACGAAAACAACCATTTTGCATTAGTCTTTACTACCACATTCACACCGAAAAACACCTGAACGATCAAAGTAGTTATCTCAAAGTAACACTGGTTGATTCAATCATACCAGATCAGGTCATTGTAGATGTTTTAAAAACAGTTTCAATTGGGGACGCACTCAACTATGGTCTCACCGATCAGTGGATCGAGTTGAGAGCTGATTTTAAATCTTTCAAATGGGAATGGCTTCATATTGAGGTGAATCGAAGTGTAGCCAAAACTGAGATTGCATTAGATGACATTCGAGTCTCGGAAAATGTTTGTCAAGTTCAAGGAAACTGCGATTTTGAAAATGGTAAGTTTTTTTAATTGTATTTTATTTGTTTATAAATATTTAGTCCCGTAAGTAGTAATCTATAAAAAGCAATGCTTGTTTAGTTTTTAGTTTTTAATTTTTAGTTTTATTAACTACAGTATTTTCTCGATAATGCGGCACTCGATAATTCGTCACTCTCGATAATTCAGCAAAAATCTAGATTTTCTGGCACTATTTCTGACACTCATAACACATTTCAATACAAATCTTACTCGATAATTCG
>DVQH01000370.1:0-26729 GCA_018231625.1 Papilio phestus
AACGCGTGCGCTTGCTCTATGGCGATTTATAATGGAGGTCTTTTCTTGAGCAGGCTGATTGTTGAGAATTGCCTGTATTGGTCAAGTCTATAGTCAACTAAATATTATGGGAGAGCATCATCAATACGATGCTCAACAATGCGAGCGAACATCAAGAATTCTCGGGTTGAAGGTTGTGATTCTATCATGAAATGACAGGAGTCTAACATCCTTAACCCCATCATTAAAATTTGTGTACAGGAAAAGAAAATAAAAGTTGGACTGAGCCAATGATGGCTATTTTGAATTCACATTACTAATGAGACATTACCAACTTGTCTTTTCAATATTGTTCGATTTATGACATTTGCAAATGGACAAGACACTTCGATATTAGAAAGATTAAAATTCTTCCGAATATAGTTAAAACATTTAACCAAAAATATCAACTACTTATGTACTGGGAGGTGATGGGCAAGCCAAGCAGAATCGAACTCACCGGTGACCGATTATCTCACCACGATCAAATCATTTGTCAATGCGCAGATGCTAGCTAGCATGAAGTACGCATGTGCATAGAGAGTGGGGTAGAGGTAGTGGGAAGTAGGGGTAGGAGTAGAGTGATGGATCGATCCACGGTGGAACCCAGAGAGTAGTGAGAATGAGTGTGACCAAGTGAAGTGCCGCTCAGTAGGACATTGTGTCAGGGCTGGGTGGCGGAACTGGCCCATCCCCAGCGGCCAATTCATTCATAAAACAAGCAGCGGTACGGAGTGTACGTGGGACAGGCTGACTTACTGCCAGCACTACTCTACTGTTCCATTTGAGTCATCTACTTATTATGTTTTGATTTGCTCTTTTCCCCGAGCTTCGCACTTGGATGCGATTGGTGAGCAGGTTCGACATTTCTGCCCTGCTGTGATCGGGCATCTCTCTAGTCACTGACCTCGCGTCCCCGGAATCTCACTGTAATCATGTGGTGATAGGCTAAGATAGCTGACCCAACTCTTCGCCTAGATGAGTCTTGCTGCCATGGCGGAGGCGCCAAGGAGACAGAGCTCGTTGCCCGAGTCGGGCAGGTTTGCCTGCTCGCGTGTAGCTACCGAGCCACACTCATCCACTTCTAAGATGTCACTGCGCCTTCACATCATCACTGATTCATCGAAAATCGCTTCTAGCGACTTGCCACAGAATCAGCCTTACGAAGCAAACCGGATCGACACTGCTGGCAATAGGTATGATTCTGGCACTGTAGCTAGCACCACCGCGAGATAACAAAGTTGAAACTAGTTCAAGTTTTGCGCTAAATTTGTGTGGTATAGAGATGCGGTAGACGGAGCAGAGGGGTTGTGATGGCGGTCGATTCACGAGAAATTGCACCACCAAGCGATGCAACCATACTGATGGGTGCCAAGTAGAGAGCCATCAGTGAGAGTTGGTAGTGTGCTCCACTTTGACAGACAATCACATCAATGTCGCAATCAGAGTTGGCAATGTGTGTTGGTAGACTCCTCGGCGGTAGATTTAAACTTGTCAAATGGAAAGTAGAGTGGTATAGTTTGTTGTGTGTTGCTGTGTGCGCATCCCGATCTTGCTCGTGCATTTGACACTAACTAATTAGTGCGGACTGATTCACTCGGTACAGATCTGCCCGGTCAAACTGTTCGGTCTCGGAGTCTTCATCGACACTGTCGTCGAGTAGCATAATTGACCAACGCATCACCGCCAAACCCATTTGCTCAATTGATCCCAATAACAATAGCCAGTGTACAGTTGTAGTTCCAGAGAGTACAGATCCCAAACCTCTCATTGAGGGCAGTGCTGAAACACCTTGCAAAGCATCCACAAGCAAGAATGCTTTCGTACTGCAGCGGCAAGATGAATTTGACGAAGTTAACAACTGCCGTGACTGTCGACTAGAGTTTAGCAACCCGTGCTCGTTTACTCCTACAGACTCACTACCGGTTGTTGCGGATGAGAATCAGCAAAGCTTCGACATCAACATGACTCTGACTGACATCAATGCAAATTATTCCTCATTTGCTTACGATGCCAGAAACGGAAATCTGGTTTCCACTGGGATTCCTTCTCCTGACAAGTCATCCGAATCGACGCCTGTTCATTTATTGCATAAGAAACTGACCCGACTTATTATTCGTGATCCAATACCAGTTTACAACGAGTGCAACAAAAGTAATCTACCAGTAATACAGTCCACTAGTCAGACTGTGCCCAAGTTTGAAAGCAAGATTGTACTGAACGGTGAAGAAGCACGCGTGTCACTGCAACAGTCTCACTGGCCTGAGACGAGCTCTGCAGACGTAGGCTCGATCAACCCAAACCACGACGCGTTCATCTTTAGCCGCCAAGCGTACCGAGACGTTCCCTACTATCACCACCCAGAATATTACTCAAGCAGCCTCTTTGCCACACTCTTTGGCTATAGCACTCGTAGTTGGTTCAATGGCATCATTGGCTGTCTTAAGCCATTCTGGGGAATTCTGGGCCAAAAGGATCCCCAGCATGGACCACACGACGACTGGGAAATCCCATTTGAGCATATCAAAGACTTACAATGGCTTGGCAGCGGGGCTCAAGGGGCTGTCTTCATGGGTAAGTGTTACTATCTGGTTGCATCATCGATCACTGACTGACTGGTGTGATGCAGGAAAGCTCAACCACGAGTGGGTTGCCGTCAAGAAAGTTAAAGAAAAGCGTGAGACCGAGATTCGACACCTGCGCAAACTGAATCACCCAAATATCGTGGCTTTTCGTGGTGTATGCACACAAAGTCCCAATTGCTACTGCATTGTTATGGAATTTTGCCCATACGGACAACTATACGAGTTGCTCAAAAATGGTGCCCAGATTCCACCACACACCATTATCGAATGGGCCAAGCAGCTTGCTTCCGGAATGAACTATTTGCATTCAAACAAAATCATTCACCGTGATCTCAAATCACCCAACGTGTTGATCTCCTATAACGACACACTAAAAATATCTGATTTCGGTACTTGCAAACAATGGAATGACCGTTCTACCAAAATGTCTTTTACGGGTACAGTCGCTTGGATGGCACCCGAGATCATTCGCGATGAGTTGTGCTCCGAGAAGGTTGACATCTGGTAAGTTATTGAATGAGATCATATTGATATGTCTAATTCTGGTTCAACTCAAAGGAGCTTTGGTGTGGTTCTGTGGGAGTTGCTCAACTGTGAGATACCCTACCGCGACGTAGATTCCTCGGCGATCATCTGGGGTGTAGGCAACTCTAGCCTTACTCTTCCCATTCCCGCTGGTTGTCCACAAGGGCTGGCTCTATTGATGCGTCAATGCTGGGATGCCAAACCACGAAACCGACCTTCCTTCCGTCAAATTATGCTTCATCTAGAAATCTCCCAATCCGAATTGGTCCAAATCGAGTCCAGTTATTTTTTTAACATTCAACAACAATGGCGTGACGAAATTCGCAACTGTATGCGACGAATGAAACGACGACGTTCTAGTGTGGTCATTCCGGATGAGCCTCATCCTCACGAAGACAACTACAAAGAAGAAGTGGACAATTTGATTCTTAAGCGCAAAGAGGAACTGATGCACGCCCAACACATTCGCGAAGAGTACGAACGGAAGCGCGAATGTGCCAACAACCTCTACATGGAACTGATGACATGTTTGCTCAAACTCGAGCAGCGCGAAAAAAGCTTGATCCAACGTGAAAACGAACTTGGCCCAGCAGTGTCCAAATCATGCCCTCTCAGCAAGTCTTCCTCAATTATTTCTCCATTTGTGGAGAAAGTACCACAAGTGTTTCAACGCGAACTCTACGACCACAATAAGATAATTCCTTACACAATATTGAGTACCTCACACAAGTACGAAGCAAGTGACAGTGATGACCGTTCTACCACGGACACGACGTGTCGTTTTTATTCTACTTCCCGTTTGTCGCCGGTCACCATGCATCAGTGCAAGAAATCGAGTCCGACCCACTGTAGGCGCAGTTCCCGCAAGGCAGCTTGCCACTGTTCACTTCGCCGACGCAGAACTCGCTACCACCAACAGACTCGCAAACCAAATGCCGCAGACCGCATCGAAGTGAACCGCTCAGAATTGCCACGTCCTTCTGTGCTAAACAAAGATTTCGAACGTAAGCGTCAAGTTTACCGGCATCGTTTAGTGGAAAAGTCTACCCAAACCGAGGAGAATCGAAGTTCCAATTTCCACTCGGCTGACTCATCACCAATTAGCATAGCTGATAGCTCAAGACATAACGACAAGTCAATTTCTACTTCGTCACTGGACTGCACCACACTGTCCAGCCTCAATAGTCCTAGTCATAGTCGTCTGATGCCCAAGATGAGCACCACATCTACCTTCGATTCGGGCTATGGGGACGGGTACCAAAGTTGTTTGTCGACACCATCTACTCACTCCACTCGCGTTCGCTTTCCTGACCGCAGTCCTATGACGCCTAACTCGGCAAAGTCTGGTTTCGAAGGAGATTTTGAAGTAGATGAAGCAAATAGCACCATCAATGGCAAGTTTCGCATTAAATGCCGTCAAAGCAACTCGAATACATTGCCTAGCTTGAGCAGCATTGATGAGAACGCTGCCAACGAGGAAATCGAGAATCTCAAAGTAAATTCAGGTAAAGTTCTCCAAGTACCAAGCAGTCATGTGAAAAACCAGAAAAGTGTGGAGAGTTGTGGGTATGACGACGACTCTAACTCGTCAAGTTACCTGGAAACCGACGAGGACTCTGTGCATTCGAGCGAGGACGAAGAAGAAAGTCAGTCACTGCTTCGCAAGAAGTTTCACAAAGCAATCCATCAATTCAACGAATCTAGTCAACGCTATTGCAACTCACTGTCGAGTTCCGAGGACGAGCGAGACTCAGTGGGAGCGCTTGAGCTCGGTAGTACGCTCGACTCTACTCACCTTGTCCAGCGCTGAATTTAAATCAGAGCTCTACCATTTCACTTAATACTTACAATTACGAGTCGATTTTAAATGCAGAGTTGACAATTATAAATTTATATCAAAAATAAATCTAGTCACACGGATACATTGTTAACACTCGTTTTAATCGGCACATATACACACACACTCAGATGGTAATCGCTTGTATATAAGAAGTTGTATATACAATATCTGCCAAGAGTACAATAAATGATGTCATATTTGGCCAAAAATGAGCAAAAAAAGTTATTGACTGGTGGTTGTCTCCGGCTGAGGTGAGGCGGTGCCTGACACAACCTCAGGGGCAAGTGGAGGCGGGAGAGTCACCTCTGGCTCTGCAGAAAGAGAATCACAGACGTAGTTGGACTCACTTCCCACTACGGACGACGACTCGTCACCGCCAAGGTCGATCAACACCGAGTTCACCGTTTGCTTTACCTTACGACGCGACTCGAGGTAGAGCGAGCGGAAGTAGTCAGGAAGAAGAGTGGGATCAAAGTCTTTTTCGAACAACTGATAGGTGGAGTGGCGATCAATCAGCGTTTGAGATGAAGAGATGGTCGATTGGTAGCGCGACTCGAGCAGGTCGCTAAAGTGATCTAGCCGAGATTCGAGTTCATCAATGTTGGCCTTGCACTGCGCACTCCGTTCGCTTGTTTCACCCACAAGTGCGAATGTCGAGTTCAAAATACGAAACGGCTCGCAGAGAAAGGATTGCTTGTAGTAGCCAGGTGGCTGTGCTTCCCCATTCATGTAACTCTACCATTCACAAAGTGGTGGTGAGCAAAGCAAGAGCATCAATTCAATGCACACTCACCTCAAAGTCACTTTCGCTCATATTCAACGACTCGCCCGAAATCTTCTCAATGAAAGTAGTGGCACAGCACAGGTTAGTGAAGTAATAACCAGCTTCGCCGGTCATCAATCTCGAAGGTGTACTGAAGCGAGTGATGAATTTGATGTTGGACTGTAACAGTGGCGGGTTGGCCTGGATGATCACAAAAACTAGCGCGGGTAAAAATTGGTCAGCCGAGATGGCATCTGCACTGTTGATCTGCAACATTTGAAAAATGGTCTTGGAGCACTTCACCACCGATTCCAGCTTCTCGAGTGAAACTTGTTTCGAGTCAAGCTCGATTATCTCGGTAATAGCTTTGTCCATCAAATCCTTTACCTAAGTTATTAAAGAGCAGAGTTAGTAACTTATGACTGATTTTGTTTAAAAAATACTTTAGGATTTCTTAAATTGATATCGACATCAAGATGGTTCGACATGATCCAGTTCAAATTTCTGATTTTTTTCTGCAATTCTAGATCACGTTCCTCTTCCTCACTTTGAACACGAGCAAACAGATTGAGATAGACTTTGTCCATCAAAATTTTTTCGGTCTGGTCGACCAACTGTTCAAACTGGACATTGGTGATATCCTTGTACTGAGGACTAGTTTGAAAGCGGTTGTTCATCAACGAGTAAAAATCGTGAATGCACTCGGTGAGCTCTTCAATCGACGCTCCGCGATTCAGAAGTTTATTCACCTTATCGACACATTTGTTCACATTGCTGTTGATATCGTGCACGATGGCATCGCGAAACAGCTTGGCTAGCACCTCTTCGCCAAACATCAATGGCTTTTCAAGTGAGAAGAATTGCCACGAATTGGTATCGCCACCACCGCCAGTAGCATGACTAGACGAGGATCTATACTCACGGAAAGTAGCTCGCTTGAATATTGATTTGATTGACTTCTTATCCGATTGTTGCCTCTTTTTCTCTTCAAATTTCCTACCAACATAAAAACACACAGGCTTATATTAAGAAGTGTTTTTGCTAAAGAAAAAAAGAACAAACCTAAATGACAACGATCCGGTCGGATTAGATAAAAAAGATGAGGAGGAGGATGATTGCTGGAGGGATGAAGCAGACTGGGCGCGATTTAAGACTTCGGGCAACAGTTTCTTCGGGAAAGATAATGGACTGGGCGGTGGTGCGGTCTGGGTCTTCATAACTGGCGAGTCAACTGGAGAGCTTGAGAGCGAGTGGGCAGCTGGGACCGAGCCACCATGTCGAATGTCTTTGTAGCAGATCGAGCAGTAGCCATCCCATTCTCGGTTGCCATAAAAGCCACAGCCATTCTTGCAGTGCAAAGCGGACTGGTCGGCTATCTGAACTGTCATCTTGCGAAACAAAGCATTATCGGTGAAAGTATTGTATTCGTAACCTTGAAACATATGTCATCATATTGATAAAAGAGAGAAGTAAGTCAGAGCGAGACACATGCTGTGTTGACACTCACCGGAGAAGGGATCTGAGTCATCGTCCTCAGGTAGAATAAAATTCTCCTTGTCGGAGGAAGAGGTTCGTGTTTCGCTTGCACTGCTGTCGGTCATTGCGCGTTCAGGTGGCACCCAAAAATGGATGCCAGACGAGGAGATCGAATCAGATCAGAAGGCAAATGGATCAAGTCGAGGCATGTGTATGACGGAGTGAGCAGTATACCCAGAGAGATACCACTGCTATGCTATGTTGTGCGCTGCGTGCGTCCGACATCAACATCAACACAACCAACTGACCTCTGGCGGCAACAAGTCGAACTCACTTTTACCACCAAATGATGCCACCAACTAAATCTTGATATTAAGCTTGTAATGGGTACATTAAAAATCAAACAATTCCAATTCTTGACCAATATTAAGCAAAATATAAATATTTTAATTGAATAAAGAAGAACTACTTTACACTAATCTAGAAATTGAAATCATTTAGCAATAGAATGAAAGTGAGTGGAGAATGGAAAAACATGGAGAAACACAGTGCCAAATACTCGAATAATAAAATGTTTCACAAGTACTCTAAGAACTTTTCTATATTTGCTTGAAAGAAATCCCCAATTGAAGTAAATGAGTTCAATCTTTTTCACAATGCTCTAGTGTCTAGTATCACCAGCCATCAAAACCACGCAAAGGTGTAACAAATGATAGCTATTTCAGGTGAGGTGAGAGTTTTGATCTTGTCCAAAGAGCTGAAGTTCTTCTTGATAAAATGTGAGCAAATCAGGACAATGTAGTTCAAAATTTTTCTTTACTTCCAATTTGGGGGATAAGTACACCTAAGGGTCCCAAGTAACTGCTGGTGCAAAAGTTTGTGAATTTCATATTGTCTTAAAATACTGATGTTTTAAACATCAATATATAAATCATTACTTAGCTAGCGCGCTATAGCGTTATTGAAATTTATTACATTACCTTGTTGAGAGTTACGGATTCTAGACTCTATATGTGCTAGTATTTAAGCAAGTGGTAGTCAATTTCAATAGTACTAGCACATGTTGACTTAAAACTTTCCTTTTTTGAAACTCTTCTTTGAAAATAACATCCTATGCTTTTTGTGGCAAAGTGTATTTGCGTTAAGCAAGGCACACTACAACTCAGTTTTATTGAGTAGAAAAATAGATTTAGGTTGAGATAGAATCGTAAAGACAATGGTGGAGAAGTAGTAGAATAGAAGTGATGCATTGTTAAAGTACTGTGACTCCTGTGACGCCAAGTTTCACCTTGTAACAGGTCAACCCGTGCGACTGCAGCTCATCCACCAAACTGGTCTCATCCTCTGAATTTACACAACCAAGATTAATCAGCAATTAAGAGACTTTTCTAAGATTGACTTACGGTGGGCAATGTAAACCATCACAACACCACCTCCGCCAGCACCAGTCAATTTGGCGACAAAACCATGGCGTTTGGCGATGTCCACTACCAGATCAATTCGTTCGTGGCCAACATTGAGACAGTTGAGCAAGTGTTGATTTAGCTCAAATAACACCTGTCACAGATACAGAGACAATTAGTAATCATAGTTTTGAATAACACCGTGTCATACCGGGAGACAACTTAAATCTTTGCTCTTCAGGGCTTGCCACACTTCTTGAGACACAGAGGCTATGGACTCGAGAATTTGTGGTCCAATACTCGGGACCAGATCCAATCGTTTACGACATTTTTCGACCATAGCTTTAGTGTTTCTTGGAACGTTTGTGTTGACCAAAACAACTTGCAAGTCAGTCAGGCTAGCCAATTGGTTACCATCTACTTTTTCAATGATTTGACCACCACCGAAAAGAATGGCTCCACCATAAGTGCAGATAGAATTATCGACTCCCGACGGCTTTCCATGAAACAATTTGTCTACTTGGTAGCACCAGTGATTGAAATCCTCTTGGCTAATGGGTCGATTAAGAGCCACAAATAACGCTTTGGCCAGTGAAACGATGTAGGAAGAAGAAGAACCCAAACCAGCTCCATTGGGCAATTTGCTTGATACCTCAACCCGAAGACATTTGCGTTGAGAGTAAATTGATGCATCATTGATGCTCAAGTACAGTAGTAGAAATGCGACACAAGCATTGAAAACACTGGAAGTCGATTTGCAATCATCATCGAGTAAAGCACTTACTTGACTCACAAGGTCTTCGGTATATACAAACAGTTCGTTTTGTTTGACCACTGAATTAATGTGGCACAACTTTTCTAAAGGCCAACTAAATTGAAGATCAAAGTTGCGTAGTACGAGAATAACTTGAGCTTGATCTTCAAGTCCAAAAACATTTACCTCGGTGTAGAGATCAACCGTTACGGCAACTGCATTCTTCAAGTCATATTAGTCAACAAACTAATATCCATCTACTAAATCCAACTAAATATCTCACCTTGCCATAAACGGTAGAGTGTTCACCCGATAAGATCAACTTAGCGGGACATCGACTGGTGGCCAGTAAGAGCTCATTCATTTTTGTCTTGGCAGTTGCGTCGAGCAGCGATACCGTACTGATGCACTGGTCACCTTCTAGCCTCATCTCCACTTGCGGTTGGCATTTAAAAGAAACAATCAAGTTTCTCTTTCAAATTTTCCTCATCCTCTTTCTCTTCTATCTAAAGGAATGTAAAATGCTGCATAAGTAATGTCACTGTAACATCAAGTGACAATTTTTTCAAATAAAAATTAGCAAAGCACAACATACCTCGCACACAGATGTCGTAGTGATCAGCTGGATGGATCAGCTGGGCTGAGTGCTTTTACTGGAAATACCCTGGATTGGGTGTCTGCTTGGTCGGGCTGCAACCAACAACCTAGTTTGTCACATCTGCTTCGCGATCCTTCACTAAACTAACTTTCTAACATTCACCACTGGCCACAATTTACATTAGTGCCTTCACAAACCGACTGACCGCCTCGGGACCGGTTTGAAGTGACCCAAAGAAACTAGTTTTGTTATTGCACACACACACACACACTCACTCAGCTAACAGTTCGTTTATTTATTTTGATTATTATCTCCTAAAAAAGATATTGTGCAAATATTAGAAAACATATACTATGTACGTTGTATATGTGAGGAGAACCATGTGATATGCTTGTTGACTAAACGGTCTTGCTTTTTAGAGCATTTTTAATGTGAATTATGAGATTGTTTCGACTTATGTTGTGTAATTTGAGCCGAGTTAGGTCTCGGAGTAGTGTGACTAATGTGAGATATTTATATGAGAAGGGCGATTCCAAAGAACTGTTTGCCACCCACCTCGACAACTACGGCGGATTACATTTTGATGCCACTTCCGACACGACACAGCACATTAAGGCTTCCACTTTGACTCAGGTGGTACTGAGACAAATTGAGCTCAAGGATGAACAAGTGCGAACTTTGTGGTTTTGTGTGCCATCGCACAACGCCAGGTTTATTGAGCCTTTAGTCAAGGTATTCGCAGTTTTTTTATTTACAAGTTTGCAAATTTATCCTTTCCATCTTCCTATCTACTTCCTATCTCAGCTAGGATTTTTGTTCCATCACACCAAAAAAGATTGTTTGATACTGTTCAAGCCACTTACCGAGCGTAATAATGTTCCCAAATACGCATACACTAACGTGGGAGTTGGTAATGTGTCAATTGGTTTGTGCGTGTGTGTTTGTTTCAACTGACGCCTTTTTTAGGTGGATTTGTGGTGAATGAACGTGATGAAGTGCTGGTGATCAAGGAGAAACACTTCTATCTCAAACAGATGTGGAAACTGCCAGGTGGATACGCAGAGCAAGATGAAGAACTGGGTGATGCCGCGGTACGCGAAGTCTTTGAAGAGACTGGAGTCCACAGTGAGTTTCGATGTGTGCTTCTGATGCGACACCTGCACCGATTCGCTTTTGATTGTGCCGATCTCTACATTGTATGCCTACTCCGTGCTCTAAGTGAAGAGATCACACAGTGCAATGAGGAAATTGCCCACTGCCGGTGGGCCCCGATTCACCAGATTGGCCAGAAGTTTAGCCTGCACAACCAAGTAGTACTGGAGCGGTACCGACAGTGGCTCGACAGTCCTCTCGAGATGCGCCCCCAAACCATCAAGACTAATTATGCACGGCTACCTCGCTTCACCGTCTACTCGTTGCAAGCCAAAGAAGGAGATAAGTAGGACATTTTTATTTAATAAATAAATAATAAAATCTTAAGGACAAGGAGATAAAAATAAAGAGTTAATAATAAAAATAGGTATGCATCAACAAAGGTAATAACAAGAAGCATTTGGTAAAATCATGCAAGAAGAGAATCACTTGAGAAAAAAGGGAGGGGAAGGGAAGAGGGAGAAAAGGCTCAATACTCTAATATTTTCCAGCCACAGTCCTTGCCCACTTGGTAGAGCTGCTCGATAGCTTGCTGCGCAAGTCCATTTGCCTCCAGTTCCTTATACTTGTGGTATAATGCAAGAGCAGTTTTGGCATCCTCGATTGAGTCATGAGTCTCACTTTGAATGTTGAGATTGAGGAAGTGCCAAGCCAGAAAACGCAACGAAACCATTCGTTTTGAAGTGGGTGATTGAAAAAGATAAACTGTATCGATCACCTGTTCAGGTGGCACTACCAAGTTGATGACGCGAAAATCGTTACGCAAGCCATGACCCACAAAGATGACACCATTGTCCACCAGGAAACGAAGTTTGAGATAGGTTGACTTGAGGGTGGTCAAGTGCTTTGAAGATAGAGTCACATCCAAATCTCCTGGTTGAATTCCTACATAAAAGTTACAATTGAGAATAAGTCATAGGCGCTCGACCTCGACTATGGTTACCTGAAAACTTGGTCATATAGTCTGCCACCTGGTCTTGGGTGGAGATATAGTCATCAATGAAAGGAATGCCTTGCATAGGGCCTGAGCCGCGGACACATGAGATGCGCGCTACTGACTTGTGCGATGGCTTGATAGTGGTGCGTGTACCATCCGACCGAAGCTCCGTTTCTTCATGATTCAGCATCACAAATTCTGCATCCATTGCCACGATATCACCTCGCTTAGGCATCTCTCGGGACAAGTCCAGAGGAAGAAAGGAGATCGACTTGGCTGGTATTTGTTGTGCGTCGTTGGTAAAAACACTGCTGCTAATCACATTCTTGGCGGTCCGCTGAAGTTTGCTTTGAGGACCGTCTTCTAGCACTTCTTTACGCATATACATCAGAATGGTGGGTATCTTCCAACTGAGATCGTTGGTGGTGACTTCCTCAATGGTGATCGGATTTATTGAATAGTGGTTAAAGAGATACCATTCGCCATCAGGCTTATATACAGGCAAAGTAGAGTAATCGAGTGCGCTTCCATTGCGAATATCCACTGTGAAAAGCTGATTGTCTTCGAGCAATGTGACCAAATCGTCGTTTTGATCACTGTCACTGTCACCGTTTTCGGGTCCGGGAGACGCGCAAGCCATACCGAGCTGCTGTCTAATTTGCTGCCTACGGCGCTTTCGAAGCAACTGTTTACGCCTCGCATCGAAATATGACTTGTCAATCTTGATGGCACTCACTATATTCCCAAAAGTTTCCTCTCCTGACTTGACCACTGAAGTAACGCTAACAAGCGTATACTCTACAAAATTAGCCTTCTTAGCGTGCTTCCAATCACTCAGATTATCTTTAATTTCAAATCGGCCATTGTTGCTTGACATGTAAATGGTTAGGGGAATCCATGAAGCCAGATCGTCGTTGTCGTCCAATCCGGGATTCTCAGATTTGTCGTGATAGAATTTACAATTAGGTTTAAACTTGCAATAACGTCCATAGCGACACACTTTGGCGGATAACTTCCGTTGCTCTCGGCAGTTGTCAACTTCGACCGTAGTTTTACCAGTGCTTTGTGCTTGATTAGTAAAGGGCCCAGTTTGATTCTCCCAAAACTTAACAGCCTATAGGAAAAAATACAAATAAGAGAAACCGAAGAAATGACTCGGTGATCACTGACCGTGTCGTTATCAAGGCCAGTATTGATTGCGAACAGGTTGGGTAGCGAGACAACGCACCGTCTTTCGGTGACGCTATTATGAAATTTGGTACACTTCTCGCAGTACTCTTGCACCGCTTGCTCGGTGAGAATCGAACTGCGCAAGAGGTCAATAAAGCGAACACTTTGCTTTGCACCATTAGAATCACTATTGACTGTTGACTCCGAAGTTGTCGCGTTCGAAGTGGAACTAAGTGAGGATGGGTAGATCAGAGTAACGGGAAACGAACTGTAAGGACTCTGCCACGTGTAGCCGCACTTGCACTTGAACCGCCGCGTAAGACACAGCGAAAAGTGCTCAGTGACAAAGGAATTCTTAGCTTGGTCGCCGCCTGAGGTTCCATTCGAGGCCAAGGACTCTCGATGCAACTGGTGGAGCAAAAAGCGTAGCCATTGCTGAGTCAGTTTACAAAAGTTGACTTGTTTGCGCAATGATTCTTCTTCTTAAAATCACAAATATTGCCATTAGTTTAAATAATGAATAATCATTAATAGTACCTGGCAAAATAAGCTTGAATGCAGAAACCTCGGGAATTGTGCGAAATGCTCGAAGAAAGTTACTGGCTTGACAAGGGTTTTGACTCGGAGCATTGTCGAGCATGTGAAAGAGAAAGCCCAACTCGCAAACCAAGCAATACTCCTTGATACAAATGTGACTCACGATAGCGGCACGCACTGGTGGTATAAAGTAGAGACACTGAATCATGTTGTTTGCGTATGAGTTGGGTAAGGTCGAGTCAAGACCAGGGAAGGTGGAGTGATTGTAGCGTGCAAAATCGTACTCGTCCTTATCCACTTTGTTGTGATTTGGCTCAAGAAAAAGATAACGATGGGGCATTTGATCAGTGCCAAACTCGTTGCCTTCCGGGCTGCCTGCAGACAGAAGAATGTGTCAGTGAATTGCAACACAAAAGAAAGCCAAGTCTCACTTCTTTTAGATCCATTGCCGTTAGTAGAGGTATAGTTGTTAACCAGTTGAGGAACTGTTGAGCCCGAAGTATTCACCACGTAACCAATGTTGCCCACCACGCGCATTGATCGAAGTAGATCTGGGGCGATTTGTGGCACAGGGCGATAGGTGCGCATGCACTGCACAGGGGGCATATACGAAGCCAACTGATTGTACATGGTAGGCTTGCCCACCATCCAGTAAGGAAAGGGAGAGATCTCAGAGATTGGTACAAAGCAATCGGGACCCAAAAGAGGATAGTACGCTGTCGGCAAAATTGGATCGGCAAACTCTGGCTGCTGCGGATTAGAGTTGATGTTGAATTTATCGCACGTGCCATGCACGTAAACGATGTCATGATTGTCACCAAAAGCAAGCGCTTGGTCGGTAGCAGAGATATCGAAACAGGTAGGATTAACTTCGTATTCCGTAAATATCCGGCTCATTTGTCTAAAAAATTGTTTAAGTTATGCCAATTTATCAGAGAGAATAATAAAAGCAAGTACCCAGTAGTGTTAGGACATGTCAAGTCGACGATAGTATAATAGCCGTTTCGGGACACCAAGCAGCATTTGGTTGTAAAGCGAGACAAAAACTTGATATGCTGTGGCAGGTAAAGTTGTGTGGCACTGACTAACTTCATTTCTCGTAGGTCGTAAATCATGAGTAGTTGTGAACTGGATGTACATGTGACCAGATAGTTGCCAGAGACGTCCATCGAGGTAATCTTCGCCGTTGGGTTGAAATGGTGTTGCACTTTGAGCTGATCTGTGTCACGCAATACAATCTGTAGGGCCAAATTGAAACAATTTGAGATCGTAGAAGGAACAAATGTGCGTGAGGATTACCTTGCCTTCGCAGTCTGACATGCAGATAAAGCGTGGATTGCCTTTCATGTAGTAACAGCCCTTGATGCCACTCTCGGCGTCTTCAAAGATGTCCACTGTTCGCAAGTGTTGTTGCGTTTCGAGATCAATTTCAATCAACTTTTCCTGATTGCCCGCCATCAGCAGGTGGCCCGCTTTTGGGTCGTTTTGGCTCTTATATAGCATGCAACGCAGATCCTTCATCTCATGTTCTGACTTGTGAGTGAAACTGGTAAGACCTCGACGAACACTCAGCCGAAGCGTGTCCTTGGTGAGCGAGAGTACTCCTTGCCGGATGGTGGAGATTTGCCTGCAATGCGCCCAAAGAAGTCTCTTTGAGGTCAAGGTTGCGAGTGGCAGGGAAAGGCAGTGGAGATATGATTGTTACCTGACATCACTGTCATAGGCCACATGGAACGAAGTATACTTCGCCAAATGATGATTGTAACCCTCGCTGCTAGGTACAAAGCTGGTGATGTGACCCGAATAGCTACCAGTCCAGATGAGTTCCTGTTCAGAGTCGAATGCGATGCACGACAGCCCGCTCGGCCTGCTGCCCAGGTTGGAGCCAACGTCCGCCATTGCGGAATAAATCAACGGATAGTCCATTGTGCTCGGCACCACTGAGGAGTGTCAACAAAGCAGTGGACTGACTATCTAACCAGAAGAGAAGTGGAACTCTTTTTATAACTAAACAAGCATCGAAAGTGAATGTAGATGAAGAATAAATGGCGGGTGGCAGAGGGACGCTCGACAATAGGTTAAGCAGAACGGCGACCACTAGAGCCAGCATTGAATTCAGCCCTGGTCGTACTGAAGAATCAAATTGGAGGGGATGTTGCCGAGGTGCCCAGACACGAGCAGAGCAACGAGTGACATTGCCGGTCAACGAGAGGACATTGGGCATCGGGCTCGAAGCTACTGGTGGCGGGAGGTGTCAGATCCCCGTACCGGTCGGTCTGCGCCCAAAACACAACAACAGACGCGCTTGACACTAAATGCACTGAACACCAACGAGAAGCGCGAATCAGAAAGAGTGAGTGGAATGAGTGAGTGCAAGAGAGAGAGAGAGAGAGAGTGGTTCAGTGGAGCCCGCAGACACAATGCACTGGCAGTGCCAACCTCGGTGGTAGCGCGAGATGTTGCACCCAATTTAAACACCGATTGCTTGACTCGAGCTTTCCATCACCTCGAGTTTGAAGAAGCCCTTTACTCTTGGCGGCCCCAGGTTTTTAATCTAAATTGCTGCTGGCCGCAGAGAGTGCTACCACCACTGATGCTGTGCCTGCCAAGAGAAGGTAAGATAGGAGAGAGAGAGAGAGAGAGAGAGAGAGAGAGAAAAAAGGGGAGGGAGAGAGAGAAATGAGGTGAGAAAGAAAAAGCAGCAGCAATCGCGTCGTCGCAGGCGCGCGACAACCCTGACTAGCAATACCCTTCACAGAAAACAGTACACTCTTTAGTTGCCAATCAGGTGAAAAGTAGTCGTTTTTATTATTTGACAAACGTCGATTACGTTGAATATATAAATTATATGTAAAAAATATATACACATAACATATGTAAATAAGCTAATGAGGGAATGCTAGTGGTGTGGTATTAGTGGTGTCACTCTACATTGCATCACGAGGCTATGGGGACTGTCCAATGGAATAGAGTCCCTGATTAAGTAAACAAATGCCAACTTCCAGATAAACACGTGTGCAACCGGCGTATTGAGTCAAAACTTGAAGAGATTAAAGTGAAGTACACAGTGTAAACAAGCAGTGAGAAGTAGCACTAATCGTGTAGATGCATCGTTGAGTTTCATCGACGTTTCTTTTTGTCACGCCTCGAAGTCAATCGGCTTGAGTTACTCGAACTACTCGATCGATTCCTCTCTTCCTGCACGCTACCCGAATTGCGTTGATGAATTCTGTGGAGGTGAGTGGCTTGGTGCACGTTGCGATTGGCGCTAGAGTGGCCCATGGCCGACCTAGCCTCTCCCGGTGCCTCGTCTTCACTTTCTTCACTCAGCAAAAACTTTTCGTTGAGTCTTTCACCGGCAACGTCATTGTCCTTTGAGTCAGAATTGAAAGGAAGAAAGATAGCGGCGCCAATACAGATCACCTGAAACACGGCTCCAAAGATGAGCCCTACTCGCACTAATTCTTCACCCAAAGCGTACCAGTTCCAGTCATACATTTTCGTGGATGATTGATTTGAGAAAATAAGTTAGGAGATTGCCAAACAACATTGGACTAGATTAGGTTAGGCTAGAGACACATCGCACCACGACGCTGGTCTGTCAAATATACTCATCACAATGCAGATTGACTTTGTTTTGGCTTACTCGCAGCGACATCTTGCGGTTGTTCATATACCTGAGTTTCATGGAAAACAATTCCACATAGGAATTGATCACCAATAAAATATATTCTCGGTACCACACCATTTTATATTTTCAAAAAACTAAAATCTAAAACAACAATAACATTATGTACAACTAAAAATTGTCAGTTAAGACTTTCGTTGTCGCTTGTTTTCACCCGATTTCTTCTTTTTACCAGATTGACTCCTCGTTTTGTAGTTACGTTTGAGGAAATCACTTTTCTTGAATTGAATTTTGCCATTACCGGTGCTACTTTGGCCTGGGTTCTCAGTACTGGAAGAAGTACCGGGCACACTGTCCATGCCTGGCGGGGTGGTGTCTGACTCAACCATAAGTGGTTCCTCAATCGACGGCTTCTCTTCATCCATGTCTTCTAGATCAGATGAAGTAGAGGAAGTGTCGCTGTCCTTCTTCGACACAGGCTCACTCTTCTCAAGGTTAGGTATGCTTTGCTCATCATCAGCATCATCTTCGGTGGCATCACTATTCAACTCCAAGTCTTCTATAGCCGGGCTATTGATCAAATTATGGTATGCCGAGCTGGTACTGCTGTCACTCTCGCTCATCAGTGAGTTGAGATCGCTGTCACTGTAGCGCACATTCAGTTGATCTTCGGGAAGTGGCTGAGCCCGCAGTTCTGCCAACCAATCATCTATCAACCAATTAATTAACAAAAAATTAAGCCTTACCTATCAAAAATTCCAATAAGCGGAGGGTTTTCTTGCAAACATTCCGCAATATAGAGCACAACTTCTTATCGTAGACTTTTCGTTCTGTAAACAGTTTTTTGAATGAATTTAAAGCACATTTCAAACACTACAAACAACCATACCGTGAAAGATAAAAGTAGATTGCTTTCTGATGCTTATTTCAATATCACTGTCGCTAGAGAAAAAATTTTTGAACAATGCAAAATTGACAATATTGAAGCAACAATAAATCTTTTTTTTGCTAAACAACGACTGGTTTTTCATGTGATTATAGAGCGCGTTCACCATTTGACATGCTTTGAACAACAATTTATACTGTTTCTTGAGCTTAATCGCTTGCAAGAGATCATGGTAGTCGTTCAACTGACGTTTCTTAAACCTGAGTATGGCAAAAAGGTTATTCGCAACTCGAGGACAACCTTGATTCCTTTCACTTGGCTTGGCTAAATCTATCATCTTTTTGAAACTCTCGGCGTGAGCTTCTATCTGGTGAATTATGGAACTCAAAGCGGAATTGAGGTAACGTGCATGTACTCGCTTGGCAAACACCAAGTCCAAGTGATCTTGCAAATCAAACTTCTCAAACTCAACTTTTGAATTGTTAAAATCAAAACGTTTTTGCACGGCAAACATCTCATCAGAATCGGAAGTAACTGTCACTTCGGAATAAGGGTCTGAGTGCTGTGAAGTTGCACTGAAAGGTTTCTGATTGTCGGTAGAATTGTGGAAATAAGAAAAAATCCCTTCACTTGAAGAATTGCTAGAACTATTAGCCAAGTCGCGATCAATGACCGAATCAAAGTAAGCAATCAATCGAACATCTTCAGCAGTTGTTAGATTTTCTTCACTATTGGGTTGCAGATATATAAAATCAGTATAAGTAGATAGAGCTCGCGAAAACTTTGGTTCTTGTGAGTTGATCGTATTATTTTGAGGAAAATCAATAATGGGGCTCCACAAACGAATCATTTTCTCAATTCCGGTTGATAAAATCATTCCGTTCTTTGGATTGAAACGACAATTATTCACAATTGATCTATTGAAAACAAAAATACATTTAATATATAGATATAATATAAAATAAATCGAGTTATCAAACCTGTGACCATAAAGTGTTTGCATTGGTTCATCTACAATGTGGACCAAGTTCTGTTTGAGAGGGTTGCGACTGTTTCCACTATCCAAGACAAACTCGGGAATTTTCCACAAATAAACATAAAAATTATCTGAACCACAAATAACAAACTGATCATTTTCCCCGGCAAATGTGCAATTCTTCAAGGTGCACCCATCGAAAAAACCATCGGCATCGAATTGTACTTGAGGATACGGACTACGAATGTCATAGAGCACAGGGGATCCTTTGTGACTTAGAGAGATTAGTTTGGTGCCGCTTTGGTTGAACCGAGCGCACATGTTCGACTGGTCATGAAGTATGTTGGTAGGAAAGAAACGAAACAATCGTTCTTTGGTTTGGCGAACGTCGTAGAGATCGACACCTTCATGGGAGCCAGAGGTCACCAAGAGATTGCACTGAGTCGGATTGTACATCACACTGTGATAGGTCCCTGCGCCACTTGCCAATCTAAATGGTTTGCGACCTCGTAAATCCCAAATGTTGATCTCATTGGATGCGCTTGCCAAAATGTTATTGTTGCTAGGATTGACTGAAATCGAGTAGACATCGTCTAGATGGGTTAGAACTTCGATCATTTCGCCAGTGGTAATATTGTGCATAACCAAAGTTTCATCATTTCCACCCGAATAGATACGTTCTTGTCCCAAGTCGAAGCTTAAACAAAATATGTTTGAGCCGTGGCGGTGTTTCATCTCAAATGGTGTGTAGTCAGGTTCTGCAAAGAGAAAAGTGAACTCGTGAGCCACTTTGCGTAAACTGATGAGTAACAACTAACTTTGTATGGCATCCCAGATTTTCCAAAACAATACTCGTCTATCATCACCACCAGAGGCTAAATACTTGCAATCAGGAGAAAACTCTGCTGCATTCACACAGCCAAAATGGCCCATTAGGTCATGGTAGTTGAACGTTTTGGAGTGCTCCAGATAGTGATCAATCAAAGACAAAGTCCATTGATTTGAAGCCACATTTGAGAAACAAAGTTCACGATCCTGCATACGATGAATTATCGAGTGTGATTTAAAACCTGAAGTTGAGATCATCTTTAAAAAGGAGAAAAGTAAACAAGCATGCGGAATGAGATAGGGCCAGTAGCACAGGAACTAAGTGCTTGTGATGCTCGCGTGTCGTGTTGATGTTGACGGCAGCGTTCAGGCTGAGCGTTCATGCTTGCTAGTAGGGTTTAGGTGTGGCCTATCTAACATTGTTAGTGTAATTAAACCACGCCACTTTCTAACTGAATTACGATTCTTACTCATGGTACGTAATGCACTAGAAGTCCTCGCTTTATTCTCTTTTCAGTATACTCTTTTCAGCATACGTATGTTTGTCAAACAAAGTGACTTTGAGAAGTCTATTGTGTTACGGCAACAAGGGTCGGGCTAAAATGGTGAGAAGAGTGCAGCGATTGGCCTATCCGACCATGCTCGGCTTCGCTCCCTGCAGCGAGGGAAATTTAAAAGTCCTGCTATTTGACAGTTTGCTGAAGAGGCTTGGTGGCGCCTCGTCCCTCCTGGGCTGACCCACTGGCAGAGGCTGTGGAGCGCCAGGTCACTGCCAGGCGATGGCTCACTTCGCAACAAGCTCGGATCGAGCATCGGACGAGTTGTGCCTCCACTTGACTTCCGCACTCTTTTCACTACCATTGAGTCCGCTTGTGCACATTTGCACTCACCACTAGGTCTCCAACCTTTTGATGCTTCCCTCGATCGACACTAACCGTGAGTGACCGCGATTGACACTATCTGCATAGGTGGCGCCGTGCGAGATCTTGTCTGAGGCATTCTTCCTCTCTCCTCATGCAAGATGGTTGGCAACAGACATTGCCACTCATTTGTTCACCTTACTGCGCACTTGACTTTCTTCAAGTGTGGCTGGAGAGCGAAAGTGATCGCTTAGCAAAGAGGATAACGCGATTGTGGCATCGTGTTAGCTTGCTGGCTGCGGCGAGACTCCCCTCGCCAAACTGGTATGATAATTCACTTTCATGTCGATTTTCCCTCTTCGGCAGATAGACTCTAAACTTGAGCAGTAATGGCCTGATTTGCGTAGATACCCTCTCCATATCTGTATTTTTATCTCTTTTGAGTCCTGTGAGCATATATAAATATTCACTAACTTTTTAACCAAAGATACCTGTTTTAACAGTCTCGCCTAATAACGTTTAGCTTGTTTTAATTTAAAATTATTAAACTTTAAAAGTTTCAGATAAATTAGGGCACAATTTTATTGTTAAATAGTTAAATCACTGTATTACAAGTAAATACAGATACAGTGTTAGAGGAAATGTACCTAGCCAACATGTGTTTATATGGACAATAAACACAGCATGCTTGATCGAAAAGGGATATGTGTAATTTGATGTAGAGTAAATGTGAAATAGTTGGAAGCAAGCAGTGACATGCTCACGTGGAACATGGCGATGATGCGAAGCGTGCGCAGCCTTGCGTGACTCACATGCCATCAGAGGGAGTGAGTTCACTAGCCGAACTGGCTGCTTTGGATTGGGCGTCATGGAGCGAGGGCACTGGCCCGACTCGGGTGCCAATGGCATCGTCCACGCACATTTGTGCATCCTACTGCACAGACTGTCTATCCACGGTGTTTCCCAGTGTGCCCAGGCATCCACGCGCTGAATCGAATCCAAATTGCGCCAAGCTGATAATTGTCGGCAAACTTCAACCAGTGGCCATTTTGGCGTTCTTCTCTCGTTTTTGTTGGACAATCTGCCGCTTGCAAACTTTCGTCTCGTGCCATTTCTTTGCCAAAATTTTCTCACTCTCCCTCTCTTCAAAGCTTAGTGCCTCTTGTGTGACGCCTTCTAGCATTTACTTTCGCCTCATGGCAATGCTTGTTTACTGTTGACAGTTTGCCTGGTTCAAGTTGTGTCTGGGAGCGCGCGCTGCCGTCTCCAGTCAGTTTCTCTCCAGGCAGATCTCAAGGAGGATCGTGGTGGTGGAAAGCTGCCACAGATTCATCGATCAACGAGGGCAAGTGCGTGAGGAATTGGCGTTATGTCTCCTCCACTACAACACGCGACTTTTTGCTTGTGATTGTGTTCTCAGTGCGTCGATGGCCCGCAGCGCGAGCACTTTGGGAACCCTTACTGGGCAGTCACTCGAGTTCAACTGAGAGATATTAGGACCGTAGGGATTGTCGCGCATTGTGTGCTAGTCCAACTCCAAGTACTACAAACTAAGAATAGCAGTCGGGCAGGTTTGCAAAGGTTGCCAACACGAGCTTGTATTCTGTCTTGTTTTTCCTGATTCCATGCCCGTCAGTACATGTTGATCTCGTGAGTTTATCTCTACCATAAATCGTGGTGTGCACCAGTGGATGGCGTTGAACGCACGCTGGTGGAAACCACACGAGCCCGAACTGCGCGCAACCGCGTGTCGTCTTGCAGACAAGTGAACGGCTCGCGCCAGTTCACCGCAGCACTAGTGGCACCGGTGGCACTCTCCAGCCCCCTCAACCCGCGTTCGAAGTCCTTATCACCATCGTCAACAAGTACTATTTATCATCCCTTGTTAGTGATTCTGTCAATCGGCATCGTCGAGGTCTGATGCCGACTGACTGGCGGTTGGATGCGTGCCGATAACCAAGCGCAATTCATAACTCGTTGACCAAGCAACTCAGCGGACATCGCTTCACTTCCTTTGTTGTGTCAAGATGACTCACAAACCATTTTACAAGCTTAACCTTTGTCTTCTTCTGGGACTCACCGTTGGCGTTATCTCACTCTTAAGTCATTTCTACCTCCCACTTCTTGTCCAAGAAACCGTCCTTCAGGTAAGACTTACATTTACATTTTTAACATATCTATATAAGATTTTACATTAAGTATGGATTTTATAAAATATAAATTGTGTATGCCAGACTTAGTGTACTTTTGCGTCATTAACTTAGTTGATCAATAAATTTAAACACTTGGACTATTTTAAAAATATTTTTCCGGCAAACGTCAATTTACAGCAATTTATTTTGCAACCCGACTCTGCTACCTACCCCAAATGGAAACGATCAACCATTCCAATTTATGGCAGTTACTACTTGTTCAATGTGACCAACGCTGATCGAGCGTTTAAAAATGGAACCAAACCAGTGCTGCAAGAACTTGGTGAGTCATTCCCATTGATTTTACCGTGTAAGACTTATACTTTATTACATTTCAGGCCCCTATGTTTTCAAGCAAGTCTTTGAAAAAGTCAATGTTTCGTGGAACGATGTGAATGGCACAGTGGAGTACCAACAAGTGAAACGGTGGGTTTTTGTGCCGTCACTTACTTCTGCCTCACTAGACGATGAAGTTGTTCATATCAATGTGCCACTCATAGTAAGCTTTACTTGATTCTCGTTATTTCAATTACAATTTACTTTTACTACTGTAGTCGGCAATTGGTCAAATTAGTCAAATGTCTTTCAATGATCCTGAAAAAATTTATAACTCTGCAGAACAGATCAACTCGATTGTTGATGCGTTCACATTGAAAACTTTTCTTCGAACTAAAGTGCGACATTTGTTGTTCGATGGTTACGATGACAAACTGCTCGAGGTTGCGTCAAGCTTCTATCCAGATAAGGTCAATCAAACTAAGTTTGGGTGGCTTTTCGGGCAGAACGGTAGCTCAACTGACGGATTGTATCGCATCTTTACCGGGCAACAAAGCCACGGACTCAAGTTGGGTCTAGTGGATACATGGAATGGTGCCAACACCATTGGCAAATGTCAGAGTTTAAACCACACCATCACTGGAGACTTACAGCCACCATTCTTTCTGCTACAAGGCCTCCCACTGCTCAACTATCTAACTGATGAGGAAGCTTTTCGTCCTCCGCAGTCGGTCAATATGTTGATTGCCGATATGTGCCGCACTTTCAGATTGGACTACAAGATGCCGGTGACTTTTAAAGGCATTTCTGGTTTCCGCTACTACACCAGTCCAGCTACCTTTGATAACCAACTAGATGAAAATTTGTGCTTTTGCCAGGATCGAAGGTAAGTACATTATTTGTTGTGCACAATGCAATAATCATATCGTCTGCAGCTGCCCACCGGATGGTCTATACGAGCTGGGGGAATGTGCCAAAGGGACACCAATCTTTGTATCGCATCCTCACTTCCTCAATGGTCACCCTTCGCTCTTCCAAAACGTGTACGGTCTGCGTCCCTCACCAGAGCGGCATGAGTTTACAGTTGACTTTGAAAAGGTACTACTTGTTCAAGTTATTTCTGGTGCTAACTTCATTTTATGGGCGATAGAAAATGGGCATCACTATGAATGTGAATGCACGATTTCAACTCAACTTACTAGTGATGAAAAAATCACTGGGGAAACATAAAGGCAATCCTATAGATATAGAGATTCTGACTAATTGGACCGAAAATATGGAAATCTACTTGCCGCAATTTTGGTTTGACACTGTAAGTTGTTTCTATATTTTATTGATAGTCAATTATGTTCAATGATTGGTAATGATGGTCTCAATGGTTTTGTGCAGAGTGCCAGTATTGACGATGATTTGGTGAGTCAGCTCAGTTTCCTCACTCAAACTTTGCCCTTGATACTTTTTGTGACACCCATCGCGTTCGCTCTCATCGCACTGGTTTTCCTTGCATACGTATTAATCTATACGATTACCAATCATGTGGTTAGTAACACACTTCTTCCTGTTGCGTCATCTAATCATTTTTCTTTCAAATAGTACTTTACGTTGACTCATATTCCTAAATATGAAAGTGTGAGTATGCTGGAAACCAAGCCAAGTGTCAGTGAATACGAAACCAAGTAAAGCCAGTCAACCTCACGGACCTCGAACAAACTAAATACTCATTCCTTCAATTGCCTTCAGTTCTATGACAACACATAGTTATTTTTTGCATCTGTAAATATTATTGTGCAAAATATGCCTTAAGTCATAATTAACTGATTTTATTTTTTAATATATATATATTATTTTGTAAAAAATATATTTTACTAGCAATATGCATGTATAAAATGCTTGATAATAGCAATATGTTAAGCTGTGATTTAATTAATTAATAAAATAAATATATATTTAGTATTACCCAAAAGCGCGCTTGAACAAGGTTTCAAAATTTATATTATGAAATCTCATCTGTGAATGACTCGGGAAAACAATGCGCACAGGTTAGTGTGCAGACACTCGGCGCCTTTTTCTTGCCGATTTTTCTTACTCTTGTTTTATCTACATTAAATTTTGAAATATGACTAAAGAGGATAAAAACGAAAATGCTTTCGGGATCCACTGGTATGTTAACCGATTTTTGCTATCCGCTTCTTAGTGGAAATTTCATCTCGGCAGGATTGAAAAGTACCGTCCCAAAGTTCTCGATGAGTTGGTTTCTCACAAAGGAATCATTTCAACCGGTAAGTGATGGACGCGAATTTACCTTGATAACGACTAAATGGTAATTGATATTCAGTTGAGAAGTTTATCGATGAAAATCACATGCCACATTTGCTGTTTTACGGCCCTCCTGGTACTGGTAAAACATCCACTATCTTAGCGTGCGCTCGGAAAATGTACTCGGAGAGAGAGATGAGCTCGATGGTTTTAGAAGTATGTCCTATATAATTAATATATTTTTAATACGTATTTGAAAAGTTTTTATTATATTCTATTAGCTGAACGCATCTGATGACAGAGGTATTGGCATTGTTCGCGGTGCCATTCAAACATTTGCCTCGACCAAAACGATTTTCAGCCAGAAATCCTTTAAGCTGATCATACTCGACGAAGCTGATGCCATGACTCAAGATGCACAGAATGCTTTGCGAAGAAGTAAGTGATTGGTGTTTAATTAAAGTTTAAACTTACGTTGTTACAGTTATTGAGAAGTATACGGAAAATGTGCGCTTTTGTTTCATCTGCAACTACCTGAACAAGATCATTCCTGCCATCCAATCTCGCTGTACCAAGTTTAGATTTGCACCTTTGCAGGCGAGCCAGATAATGGATCGACTGGACTATGTGATCGAGCAGGAGGGTGTGTCTGCCACCGAGGACGGCAAACAGGCACTGATGGAGCTGGCTGAGGGTGACATGAGGAAAGTGCTCAACGTGCTCCAAAGTGTCTCCAGTGCCTTCAAGTTGGTCAACGAGGCCAATGTCTACAAGTGCTGTGGGATACCTACCAAGGAAGAGATTGACACTATTCTCAAGTGGCTGCTTACTGGCAGATTCACCGATATCTATCATAGTAAGTTATATTCTATTTATTTGAGAATAAATCTATGATTGGGGTGAACAGATAGTCTAAATTGGTTGGGATATTGAGGAACAGGAGAGGTTATGATACTGACTATCGACACTTATTTATCATGATGATAAAACTTTTAAACATTTGTAAATATTGTTAATATATTGCGAATTATATTGACATTTTACTTAAAATAATGATTATTTACTTCAA
>DVQH01000371.1:0-26714 GCA_018231625.1 Papilio phestus
GTTTTTTATTTGTTAACTTAAAAGTAGATAAAAAAATTGGCACTTCAATTTTTTTTCTCAATAAAATTTGATTTTTGTGAACGAATCTCCCAGTTTACGTAAATTCTATTATTGAAAACGTAAAGATTGTAATCTATAGACCCAATTGCAAAAACAGTCATAGAGTTCATTGATTTGTCAAATAAATTGACAGAGTATCCGAAACTAAGACATGAATACTATATTTCACTTGTTACCCGATGTGTTGACTCACACAAAAAATCAATTGGCTATGCGCAATAAAAAAACTTAAAGCAACTTACTTTAGAGCAAAGATCTTGGCAATATTCAATGTCCAGTTCGTGCAATGTTTCAATGTGCTCGTTGACAAACGAAATCGGCACTAAAATAATATTCTTGTAACCTTTTTCAACAAAACCTGTGAGAAATATCAAAAAATAAGGCGGATGTTTATACTTCTAAAAAACAATCAATTAGTGGGGAGAGTGAGACACATGAAATCTACCATCAAAATTGCAATAACTGCAACTACCTAGAGTAATTAAACCAACAATAACATACCTTTGATAGCGTTTGGAGTAGAGGGACCTTGCCACGGCATGGGACCCACCTTAGACTGCCACACCAAGCGGTAGGGATAGCGAAAGTCAAGTGATCGCATCACTTGCATCACAGTGCCACTGACCTCCATGGGATAAGTGTCTCCCACGTTGACTGACTGTGTAATGAGACCGTGTGTGTGTGGTTAGTGGACTATCTATCAAGTGGGCCAGTGGCAGACTAAGACCACCTTCCAGTGATCGAGTCTTTATTCAACCCACTCGGCTCCACGCTCATCGCACAACCACTGCGCAACCTTAATGAGAAAATTACTCTCGGCATATGTACTTAATTTAAATCTCAATTCTCATGTGTATTTCAAATCGAATTTAGAATAGATATAAATTAGTTTAGTTGTATTCTTTGTACTATCTGTTGTTGCTGTGGCACAATTCCCAATGCAAATAGTGAAAACGGTGAAAAGAGTGGTCACCAGGCAGAGAGGAAAACACGGTTAAGCCACACGCGCCCAAACCATCCGTCGTCTACCCACCGGGACTAGCGAATAAAGCTCTATATAGTAAAGCAGTCATTGAAGGCTATTGCATTGATAATAAATCTGGCAGTAGACATCAATAAAAAGCGAGACATCAATTAAGTCGGAGTGAATGTGCCGAGAGTGGTCAGCTATTGTGCCTACACTAAGAATAGCGCGCAGTATGACAGTGCCAGCCAGTCTGGCCAGAGATTAGTGCCCAAGTGAATCGATATATTTACACTTAGCGGCAGTGAGTGTGCTGTGAATAGAAGAAGCACGTTGTTTCGCTTCTCGGGAGCAAATTGGTTGATTTCAGTCTCAATCAGCTGCTTGAAAGCACGAACAAGTCCCGGGTTCATGGGCCATCGGTCCACGAAAGAAAGACTAAATGGGAGTGGGCGGTTGTGGAAGTAACGCGCCATCGCGTTCACACTACTACCTGAAGTATTGCAACAGAACTGAGCGTACTGCGAGAAAGCCACCACATGCTCAACGCCATCCCTGTTGGATCAAAGTGATCAGTAAGATATTGCCAACGATCATCACACACCTCTCAATTTGTGCAAGGGCATCTTCAGTTAGAGGGTTTGCATAACGAAAACCCACGTAAAAGTGATGCGGAGCTGTCTCGGGACTAACTTGGTCCAATTGTTGCACCACTAAGCTACCTTGTCTCTCGGTCCATTCGAAGATAGGTGACTTACCACCTATCTCACTGTACTTCTGCATCACCTTTGGTGCACGTCTCTTGGCAATCCAGGGGCCAAGCCAACTAATAGAAAGAAATAAACAACCTTAGTGGGAAAAATCCCGCTACTTGGTGTCACACTACCTCTGCATGGGTAGCTTGATAATATCACTGTCCAAAAATAGCCGCTGTAAAAATGGTTCCACCTCATTCAGATTTCTCGGTCCACCCATGTTGAGCATGAGAAGAGCGGTTCGTGGATGAGTGTTGGCACTGGTAGCCATGCTCGCCTTCACTTGCCACCCAAAAAACATGGCTAAATATGCGAAACGTGCCAGGCACTTATTAGCAATTCGGCGATCACAATCTATGACAACCGTACAAATCATACCTGGAAAATGACCACCAGACATGGACAAACGAGAAGACCAAATGTGCATGCTAACTGGTGGTGTTAGTGATGGTTTCGTTGGTCAAGATGATGTTGGTTGTCACACTGTGAGACACTGGGGATGTACCGACCAACCGACTGCAGTGTCTCCACGTCGTCTCCATGAGCTCAGCTGATCAGCCCAACATATATGATAAGCGGGTGCTACTTACCGTACTACTCACACAGGCCAACAACCATTTATTACTCAAATTATTTTTAATTAATTATTTACTATACTTATATTTGATTTATCAATTAACATTAAAATAAACAAATGAATTTGTATTCGAGATATTCACCAGTGAAAAGTTATTTGATTTAAATAATTTGTTTACTTTGCTTTGTTTCTAGTGACCTCTGCCGGCGAGGTAAGCAAAATAATAAGATTGTAAGATAATAAATTTTTGTTAATAAGACCAGATTTCTGAATTCTTCTGAATGTTTTTGTAAAAACAGTGATGATTTGTCTAACTTTTATTGAGATTTTCTAATTCTAAGTCTAATATCTTCTCTCTCGAAAGCTGTTCTAAATTGTATTACCATTTGAAGTTAACTTTTTTCTAAGTCCGTCCATTAGATTTAAGATGTGAACTTGGAAAAAATCAATTTATTACGAATGGTTACTTGACAAATACTTGCAAGCATAACAACTTTTGCTTCCCTTCTTGACTATTTCTAACTTTCCCTTTATTTTAGCGACAACACGGATTTGATGAAGGTAATGAATTTTTTCATAATGAAATACTTGTAGTGATAAACTGTTTTTAAAAGCGATTGAGTGAATGGTGAATACGTTTGCAAAGTCACTAGTGTCAGTTATCACTGATAACTTATCCGTGACTCTCAATTTTAGCACTGTAATAATTTACTTGGCATTGAATTCTGTTAACAAGTAATCTACATATATAATAAAAATGAACTCATATGCTTGGATTTGACACGATTTGCTACACTACCACATCCTCAGTATTCAATAAAACCTGCAATGGATATTTAGCTAGACAACAGTTCCTGTTTGATGGCTACTAAAAGTCACCTTGTGCTCATGGCGAGATGTATTGTCATTTTGCGAACCCGGTTGGGTGATAAAGTCATACATTAATGGCATTCAAGTATGATTGAAAATGTTTGTGTTAGATTAGCTTGGTTCGTTAAAGTGAATTCCACACAAACATATGATGCTGACCGACTTTAAATTTTATCAATGTATATGGTTCTGGATCACTGAATTAGACCAAAAAGTCACTTTCAATTTCCAATTTATTCTGACAGTCCTTTTTCACTTTTTTCTATACCCAGTGCATTATGCTAACAAGGTCTGCTCAGGTTGACATTGTGTTCTGCTACAGTTACTGCTAATGGTCTGTGGTCAACAATGGCACCAGGAAAGAGCGGCGCTCAAGACAGCCAATAGTGTGTTTTATTGTTCTACTCCGTGTCTTTCTACTGATGCATCATCAACTTGCTTAGTGCTATTGTTCCGACTCGGAACTTCCGAGTGGTCGCATGCAGTGATGCGCCTAACACTATGCTCACTTATTTCGGCAAAACCATGATTGTCCACTAATCTGGCTTCTCATCATCACCGACCTGTTTATACTGATTAATTCACAAGTTGACTAACGGTTTCGTCAAGACCAGTCTCTTGAGGTGGTAAGTGATCGCTTCACAAATCTCGATTCTCATCACTACATGTGCGCGCAGGTCACTTCTCAAATGAGATTTAAGTCCACGTCAGTCGAGTGAAGGAAGGCAGAGAAGTGGTATAGTGACTACTGTGGTGGAGTGGCACTAGTGCTGTGCCAGCCAACCTGTTCGTGCTCTGCCAGGTCATCCAACAGGTGCAATGAGGTGAGTGTTGCCTGTGCCTGGCTGCTTCTCACTGGCTGCATTTAGACGAGCAAGAGCCATACCTCAAATACTCGCGTTTAGTGCGCAACGTTTTCGATGGAAAACGACATTTGATTGTTTTTATTTTGGATTTTGGGTACTGACAGTGATAATCAAGTAAACTATTGTTAAATTATTAATTTAGAATTCTACTAACTTAATTAAATTAATGGAACAAATATTTTTTTCGAATGTTGCTGATTCTACACTTTATTCTATTAAATAAAACTAATGGTCACCATGTATTGTCAAAAGATTTTACGAAATAACTTTGTACTTGCTCCATTATATTTACTATACTTTCTAACATTTCTTAACGGCTTTCCCGTGATAAGACCCCTCACTAAACTCTTTCAAGTTTTCAGCAATACCCATGTGCCATGACATTAGGTAGAGCAATAGTTAAAGTTGTATGCTTGCTCGTCTAAATGCAGCTAGTGGCATGTTGTTGCACTACTGCCATTCAGGCCGCCATCGCCATCTTGTTGCTTGCTCGTTGCAGCTGTCGTGGTTGGTGCAAGTGGTGCTGATGGTCTCTCTCTCTCCCCTCTGTTCTCGTTCGTCCGCTCCACTCGACCCGACTCTCGACAACATCGGGGAGCAAGCTTTGCGACGAGGCCAAAGTTGGCAGCCTGGCGGTGGGCAGACGCACTGACTAACGCACTTGTTTATGAAGAACGTGGAAACCGCAGTGTCGTTGAAGTTGAACCCTCAGGTCATATCTTTTTGTTGTAAGTTTGCATGCATTTTTGGTGGTGCACAACTCGCCACTCGGTGGTCATTGCCGAGCTTCCCGCGCTTGCAAAAATTACAAGATTCTGCATTTTTTATAATTTGGCCCACTTTTAATGTGATTCAAGCCTCATCAAGCAACACCACTCTCTCGGGTTACAGAAAATTAAGTGCAAGATCAATGGTAAATCATTTATTCTAAGCAAATTTGTCATTTTTCCACGTCAATCATGAAGCCAAACGCGCACCTGTTGATTGTAGTGACTGGGTAATGCGGAGATAACAACATTTCATGTTTGTCGCCGCATCCTTTAGGGAAATCTAGCCAGAGATCTGTTGGCACCGAGCACTTGCGATTGCATCCACAGTGACAATTGATCGTGACGAGTGTGTCTTATGTTTCCAGGCAACCTGTGTGAGACAACTTATCGCGTTGCACAGAACCTGATCGCATCATTTTGTCTTGTTTGTTCTCTTTCGATTCACTCCTCACCGGTCCGTGCTCTTGCTCGCTTCTCTATCTTTGCCCAATAGTGCACAGTGTTAGTCATGGATCGCTACTCGCCGAATCAGGTACCCACGTACCACGTGGAACACCTGGCCACCTTCTCCACCGCTTCGGCTCAACACGAGCATGTTACTCCTCGAATGGCTCTCCAACGACTGTTCAAAATGGAAAAGACCTCCGGTAGGTTGAGTCGTTCTGACCATTCGTTTGGCTTCACACTAAATACTGACACCTATATAGTTTTTATCTGACGTGTTTGAGCTCAAATAACATTTCCACAAGATGATTTTTGTTTCTGTGTGGTAGTACTTCCTTGAACCTTGCTAAGTAAATATTGTGCAAACTCTTCTTTTTGAGACTTACTCTTGTTCGATTCGATTGACTGTGATCCAATTTTAATTGAGAGTATTTATATCTAGCCTGCCACTACTAGATTCGGTTTGGAGCAAGCCAATTTTGAATGGAAGCCTTAGTGCTTTTTGTGCTTTGAGTCTTGTTTCCAATTACATTCCTGGTGTGGATGTGAACTCAGTTTTGACTTGGACTGTTCCAATTAGGCTAATGGTGTCACTTGGCTGGTCATTTACACCACTGGCCTAGTTGCTACCAAAAGATCCTTCGGTACGGTGGCAACCTGGCAATATCATCAAGTGTCTAATACTCACGTCAATTGGTTTGTTTACTCTTAGAATTCTTTGTTTGGATTTTTATAAAACCTACGTCAGACAGTTGTCTTGAAATTTGTTACGCAACTGGATTGTAATTAGCAAGACATTGAAGCAACAACAAGGACATAACTCTGAATAAATGTTTTCCCAATATGACTTTTTCTCATAACTTTTGCCGGTAAAAGTTGGCAGTGTGATCTAGGTTTTCGATGCGATGAATTATCACTGATTGCTAACTTTCTATCGATTATTTAACGCCCACGTTCTTTGTTGTCATGGTACTTCAATTTATTATTATTTTATTGTTTTCACACGCACAGAAAACTCAAATTCAATATTTGAATTTGTTTATTCTTTATTGATTTTAGTAAACTAAAGTACAATATAAAGTGAAATTAGTAAAGTTTAATTTTCAATGTGTATTAAACATTGTACTTTATGGGAGTATAAATCCTATGATGAGCGAAAAAGTTGGATTCGAGTTTTCTGTGTGTGTGTGGGTGGTCACTTACAAACATCCCCTCTCATGGTGTATTTAGCTTCTCAATTGACTCATTTCTTATAGACTTATTGAGTGTTTCATATTGCTTATCGTTGTTCCGTTATGCGACCATTTTCTGACCATGTCTGGGTCAATTAGACGAATCAGTAAGAGATTTTAGGTGAGAAATTATGACATGGATGAACTATTGTGGGTGCTTGAATGTCAGTGACGAATCATGACTCATGTGCAAAAATGAACGACGACTAGGGAGGTCAGCTAAGGCGGTGGCAGCTGTGTAGTTTTTGGTAGATGACAAATAAGGCATCGATGTCACCTTGCCTACAATGTGCACACCGCTGTGATAATACCACTAGACAAGCTACTAAGCCATTTACGTTGAGGGGCTTGTTTATCAAAATAGTTGCATAACTGACGCTCACTAGGGCTATGTTTGGATCATTTCTCGTGTTTTACCTTGGCAATGTGAGAGAAACATTTTTGTCGTGCTTAAGCTTGCCGTTCATTGTTTTGTTTGTACCGCTGTGCCATTTGGCCATCAGATGCAACAAATCACACTTGTGTTCTTTAGTGAGTACCGTCATTCACAGTGGACCAAGCTCGCGCTCAGTTAAAACTAGATCCACTAGTGTTCATTATGAGAACTAATAGAATGAACACGGTGTGACACAAATCGATCTTAAGGTGACTGGTATAGATCTGTGTTCTAGTGTGCAATTGTGGAAGTGGCACACCAAACAGTATGATGGCTATAAATATATAATAATTTACGCTGGCTCTCCAGTCGACGGACAACTTGGCCTGAATACCTGATGCCAATAATTGATGCTGCCGTTTTATCTATTATAGTTCTAGCACTTGATCGACGACAAATACGAATGGTAGTGGGATATTATCGGCCACTCTAATCGCATTACTGCAATCTTGGTGCATTTTTTTGCTAGATAGTTTGCTTTACTATTAGGTCTGTAGACACCGGCTCTGAGCGCCTCGAGCTATAATCGAGTGTCACTGAAGGCTACAGTGATAACTCGCGTCGATTGAGTTTCATATGTTTATCGGAATTGGATGCCATTGTTTTAGTCTTGGTAAAATGAGCAGAGTAGCATGTGAAAACTGTGTTTTATAACAAACAAATGGCAAAAACTTTTGGTGAAGTCATCTAATTGAATTTGATGCGTTAGTCGTCTTGATCACTACCATCATTGACCAAATCACTTGCCTTTCTCATCATCGCTCCATGTGCTGTCTATTTTAATCAACAAGGTCGGTGGGCTTAAGCGCTCGCGTCAGGCATTACCTAAGTGAGATTGGTGAGACACACCGATGTCTTTCTGGTACTAATTCGATTAGTTAATGCCATTCATTCATTCATTACAACTCGCCTGGTATGACGAGTTTACGTTTACTATAGTTAGTGCTGTTGCTGTGAGGAAGTTTCTTCTTGTGGACTGTGGTGACGACATTTTGTCGATGAACTACTCGTTAATTTTCTGTGTAAATTTGTTGAATTAATTTCAATCGTGTGATTTTTAACGAGAATTTGTGTTTGACTCATTATTTCAATTCTTGGTTTGACTGCGTAGATTGAAGCGGATGGGAGAGCAATAGGAGCAGTGACGACGATTGTCATTTCACTCGAAATTCGTCGGCGCATTGGTTGATTGTTCCGTGGTGCTCGGGTTGACGAATTTGACTCTCCCTCGTCACTTGCTTAATCTAAGCACATGTATCGAACATGTGCGTTATGGATGTGATTGCTTTTTTTCTTTTTCCTCGTGTCTGTCACTCTCACTTAGTCTGATTCAATCAATATTTGCCACTCGTAAATTAAATTCCTCAATTGTATGATCTATATGTTTTCTGTGCTTCTGTACGTGAAAATGTTTACGAACTGCTTCTAATTTTAGATTGCAAAACTTGAAAGTTTATTTTGATGTATTGCTCTAGCACATCAAGTTATAAAATAAAAAAGTTTCAAGAAAAACAAACTCTATTGAGGTTGTTTGACTTTCTTTCTATAGTAATAATACTTCTCAATGAACTATTTAGTTAATTCAGGTATCCGTTTGATTGATTTCTAAATTATTCAGCACATACACTTCTGGTCAGATACTCTTTAATTGAATTTTGTCTGAATACAACAAACCAGAAATTGAGCTTGAATATACGAGTTTACTACAATTGAAAATTTACAATCAAAGTCTGATGCCAGTTTACATCGAATTTTGTCTTAATTAATTCTACATTAAGCTATAAAATTAGGTACAGTTTGAAGAACAAGCTTAACAATATCTGGTAAGAAGAAACAATTTTTATTGATATATTAGTGCTATTTATAATATTTAAAATTTAATAGGAAGTTGGGTTATGTTAGTTCACATTCGTTATTCTTAAGCTTGTAATTTTTTAGACTGTACTTCGTAAATTTTTAGAACTTTATATAGGCTATCTATAGATTTAAATGAAGAAATGGTAGGATGACCACTTCTCCTATACGTTACTCTTTTTAGTGTTGTATAGTGTTCTAGTGTATAACTTGAAAACAAATTCAATACAAATTTTTTTTCTGGCACTTCTTTTTTTCAAAAAGATTTGACATAGGTAAAACAACCGGAAAATAGGTTTAGAAAGCGATTTTCAGTATTGTTTTTCTTACTTTACCATCCCGATAGAGTGTCTCTGTTGTTTTCTCCATGGTTTAGGTTGTAACAAACACATACCAGACTAACTTAGCTTTTGGCCTCTGTGTCATTTCCGACAACTTACTGGGATTTTTTTGGATGTTGAATATTTATTATTAGTTTCCCGAGCTCATTGCACTCTGAACAGTCACAAGCAGAGAGTAATTTGTCATCATCTCACTCACTATCTTGTACGCTCTTTATAGAAATTGTTGCAAAACTAAGCAACAGAACCTTCAATTATTCATGATTATTGCCTTCTAATCAAAGTTGACTCCTGCCACTGCTATTGGTGGAAATTTATGATCGAAACTCGACCAATCTGGTGGAGTGATGCACGAGTGTGTTGATATCGATGCGGTGACAATATTGGCTTGAGCATGCTGGCTTGTTTGTGAATTGCGATCGTAAATAGTGTCCGGTGGTACGGTATTAGGTAGGGGTCGGGCACACCGCCAGGGCTTCATTGCCGATCCTCCATAGAACCGATCAGCACACTACAAGTCCGTCTGTGGCTCAATCGGCTCGAATGGCTTATTGCTTTCTCTCCTCTTCCGGTTTCTATCGGATCCCAACTGCGAAAGATCTTTCTTTTCTCTACTTATCATCTCATTTATTGCATAACTTTTATGTCATTAATTAACATTGCTAATTTGACGAACAAATTAATTTTAAAACTTATACTGTTAGCAAAACTCTTGTTTGCTCGAGATAACCCATGCTTGTTTTTAATGGCGACACGGTAACATTTATTCTTTTCAGGTCAAATTGCGTCTTTTAATATAATAAAAATTAATACAATATTGTGGATATATTCTGTGAGAATTAGAATATATTTCATAAAATAGTTTTTGAAAAATTCACATTTTTAGGTGTATGTCTAGTTTTAAAAAACAAATTTTTGTCGGAAAAATAATAATTTTATAAGATTGTTAATTACAAGGTAATAAGAATAAATTTCACAAGTTGACTAGATTATTGATTATGGTCACAAGTAGTGTGCTAATGAAATGGTTATTGAGACGCATATGAGTGATGGAAGATAGTTGGTTCCAAGCAGCACGTCAGTGACATTCCGATATTTGTCGATTATCGTTAGTTGCATGTTCATAGAGTACTATGGCACACACAGAAGACGCATACCCTATATTTAGCCTTGTTTGTTCGAACGGTCAATTAGGTTCAATGGTGATGAGGAGTGAGCTCACTGGTGGCGATTCAAGCCAATTGACTCATGTCCTGGACTAGCATGGTAGCGAGGCGAATTAATTTGACCACGCTGGCCCCGAGTGGCTCCTGGTGCTCGCTCTGGCCTTAATCGACGCACGTTTCTCATTTCAGCCTCTTCCTGTTCTACTCGATTCCACTCTGCTTTTCTTTTCTCAGCTCCTCATTTTGTTTGAGCTAATTAAATTTCATTCCATGTTCACGACACGATATTAGGCTGCATGAGATGAAATTGGTCACTATTGACATAATTTATTTTCTTTTTTACACAGGAATATGGACCCAAAGAATGGCCATCCAACTCAAAGGTAACGAAGAAACATAGCTCACTTTTTACTTGTTCTTGCTGAAGTAATAGATTAGACAAACACAAGGCTTGAACGCTCTCCAAAATGGGGATGAAGAGTTCGCGTATTCACTATCAATAATTTACACAATACTAAGGATAGAGTAAGAGATCAAGGAATTTTTATCTTGTATTTGTTGTTTTTGTTCTTGTTACACCTCGAATGTTGAAACTAGATATATTATAAAAGAATACATTTGGAAAGCAGTAAGAGAAAGTTTGTGAATTATAATTAAAAAATAGAACTTGTAACTTAACATGTGGCAGGCAATCACATGTGGATTCTTGATGGAGAAACCAACGACGTGGTGGAGAGGTTCCCTGTAACCCTAATTCAGCAACCTACCTCGTTCAACGATCAGAACCACATCTACAACAACATTTTGATTTTTACAGTGCAACTTCCTGCCGAGCCTCAAGGCAAGTTTACTCCAAACACTTTCACTACATAAAGCTTTGCTTTGTTTGTCCCCCAAATTGAAATGTTACCTAATCCTCTTCTGGTTTGCTTAGGCGAACTTCACATATTTCAGTGCGTATCTCACGACGCTGTCACCGTGGTAGATGATGTTTATCACTGGATGCGTCACTATGGTGTATCGACTAACGGAACTCCTAGTGGTACCGCTCCGGCCATCAGTCCCAACTCGGGCGACAAGCTTACACCAGCGAGCAACGTGAACGTGAAAGAGGCTGTGACAGTTTTCAACCAAATCGCTGCTCAGCGAGAAAAGTAAACATTCGAATCTGGCGTCATTTGGACGCCTTTCGGTGGCATTTGCCTAAATTGACCTTTGTTACATGTAGGAAGGGAGCCTCCTCTGATAGTATACACCGATTGCCGCATGCACATCCTGACTTAGACTCACGCTCTGACTCATCAAGTTTTGCAGAGTCTAACAACCATCGAAACCATGAAATTCAAGAGGTTTTATTATTTTATAACAACGACAACGCATACTAATTTTGAATTACAAATGAATCATTGGCAGGGTTATTCAAACGAGCGTTATGTCTCTATTCTCAATCACTGTTTTGACGATATTGAACGCTTTATAATCCGCTTACAACATGCTGCTGCTGCGTTGCGCGAATTACAGATTAGAAGTCATAAACGAGGAGGCAAGTATTTATTGGCTATTTGATTAAAAAGCGAATTGTTTAAGTTAGTTTATTTAATTGATGATTTTATCGTACTTGCAGCAAAAGGATCAGGTGACGGGTTGCTTGCAATTCGCGCACGAGGCCCCAACGAGGAAGACTTTTTTGAAATTCTTAGTAAATTTAAATTGGCTTTCAACCTATTGGCTAAGCTCAAAGGTTAGTTACTTTAACTGTCATTTAATTGGATAATATTCTTTTTTTATTATAGGATGTATTCACGATCCGAATGCCCCAGAATTAGTGCACTTTCTCTTTACTCCTGTAAGTGTGTCACTCGGGACCGAGCAAATGGAAAACTACTAATAACGTTAATTTTAATTAACTGTACTAAACAGCTTGCCATTATCATTGAAGCAGCGAGAAGTAATGGTAAGTTATCTGACTTTTCGTTTTACCGTTTAATTGAGGCCGGTTTGCTGTCACAGAACCGCTAGTGGATCCATCTCTGGTTGGAGTTCCGTACCTCAGTAATGATGCCATTGAATTGCTGTCTAACTGTTGCACCAGCAAAGAATATGATCTTTGGCAGTCGCTTGGCCTCAACTGGATTCAACCAGTTAAAGTAGAAGTTTTTTTGATAAACTTGTTCACAGCACTAATATTGCTTTTTGCAGCATCTTCGGATGAATAGTCCTTTCCAGCCTGTCTTCACCGATGGTTGGGCGCCAAGTATCACTGAACCGGAACTGATTGGAATTGCTAGTTTGTCTGAATCTGAAAACGAGTCTGATGATCACCAGGTTTCGTTGCGACCTCACATTAGTAAACGCGATTCTCGCAATGATTTTTCTAGATCAAGTCACTTTGATGACAGCGATTATGAAGAAAGCAATGCGGAAACTCGACTACCAAGTTCTGTTAATCGATGTAAGACTTTGATTACTTGACGCTTTATTTAAAATATAGATTTGATTTGTATGTATTTGTACTATTGAAGGTTCGCCATCGACTCCTCATGGTAATCGCTTAGCGAATACTTCACCCTCGCCAATTGAATCTCTGGAGCGCGACTCACCCAACGGCACTCACAGCATTGATACCGACCAAATTGATTGGGTAGCTGAGCTACAATCCCGAAACGCCAAGATTGTGCGCGTTCTATTTCCGCGCACTGCCAACAACCACAAAGAGTTGACCGTGAACCGAGGCGAAATCCTTGAGATTTTGGACGATTCTCGCAAATGGTGGAAAGCCCGCAACTCTCGTGGTCAAGTGGCACATGTACCACACACCATTGTAGGCGAAGTAGAGTCTTCACTAACTCACCTGCGTGAACTGTCAGCTTCGAGCCAGGATGACTGGATTCGACGAGAGCGGCAAGGTAAAAAAGGAGAATTTCGCTACTTTTAAGCCGCTTCCGCCTGACACCACTCGAGCTGCGCTCCGTGTCGCTACTGTGTCTCATTTCTTGATGAGCGCTTGTTTATTTATTTTTGCTATTTATTTAATGCTTTTCGATACAAGTTTTTTCTTTCCACTTTAATTTGTTTGTCGCTTTTGTCTCAGTATTGTCCTCATGTTGTCATTGCTGTACATTTAATTTTTTTATGCTTGCCATATTTTACCCGGCTTATTAAAACAACGGATTTTAATTTTCTAAAAATATTCTATTGTATACAATATGCTATAACAGAAGAAATTTGCACATGCTAAAGCACGTTAGTTATGCTAATAGCAAACACAGCAATGGCAAACAATTAACATTCACCATTCTATCCTCATTTGCATTGTTTTGAAACCTGTGCTTGATTGATAACCACTGTCTAGATTTAGAAAGTAAACAACAGCTTATTCAAGCGAGAAGGGATATCATAAATTCACCAATCATAATTCCGCCGATAATGAGTCAAATGGTCATCGCACAGAAGCCTGAACAAAGTGAATTACCCACTGTGAAAAATAGACCTGAATTGCAAGCACAACTAACTCTAATCACTACTCCTAACGATACTAACAGTAGCAAGAACAATGACAACTACTCGATTTCTCAAGAATTGAGTGAGAGATTTAAAAACGGCCATTTGATGCGTAGCAAGTCGCAAGGTGATGCAATATTTGAAAATATATTACATCTTATAATTTAATGACTAATTGATTTCTAGATAACTTTATGAGTCGCTATTCTAGCATGACTGAAAACGAACTCACAGCTACCGAACTAGCTATGTATCTTACATACAAAGAGTTTACTCCCAACTTAATTGAGTTTATTGAGACACTGTTCAATATCAAAGAAATTAATTGCAAATTACTTCATTGGACCAAAGCAGAGCTTCGGGTAACGTTTTAGTGAATTCCAGTTACACTATCATTTTTCAAATTTCTCTTTTAGAGTAATATTCCATCGCATGTGGCCGATGATTTGACGATACAAAGGTTGCATAGCAATTTGTTGGTGTTGAAAAATACGGTGAGTTGTATTACAAAAAGTTTAAACTCTAATTGAGGAATTGCTTTGTAGATTGCTTCGTCTAAAGAAGATGAGTTAAATTTTATATTGAAGCAAAGAAAGCAAAAGCTGATACAAAAATTTGAAAATGAAGACCGAATTATCCAAGAAGAACCATCATCGCCGTGATTTCAGTTCATTTGATAGTGATCCAAATAATGTCATTATTATTTCGATTTGAGTGTTAGTTTTTCTTGGGTTTCTTTCAAAAGATCTTCTACTTGGTTATGATTGCCTCTATTTGAGTTCATCGGTGTTGTGTTTGTGCTTGGCGTTGTGTGTCCTGACCTAGCCGAGGAGTTTTGACTCATTGTACTTGAACTGTACTTTTCATCAAAAATTTTGACGCTGCCTCCACCGGGGACGTGTTTCACGTTGTCTAAAGAGCCCACCTTTGATTTCACATTCCATTCTAGTTTTTGTGTGACTACCTTCACACTTCCCCCTTCTAACAAGAGTAAATAAATTATTAAAACTAAAAATTATTTAACTTAAATTTTAAGTCTTACTGGGCTTATGAGTAGTGTTTTCCAGCGAGCCAACTCTTGATTTAGTGTTCCAGTTAAGCTTCTGCGACTCAATTTTCTTGTCTCCACCAGCTAAACAAGAATACGCTTATTAAATGTAACCTGTTTATTCATAGTTACTTACTTGGTTTGTGGCGTACGTTGTTAAGAGAGCCAATTTTTGATTTAACGTTTTTAAGATTAGGTCCTTTGGCCACTCCAATCAAAACTTTGTTTGGTGGTAACTCTGCAATTCGAGTCATTGGTTAATCTAAATTTTAGATTCTAAACAAACTTGCTTCATTTGTGTCCACATACTTTTGTTAGATTCAACGCTGCCTGTTCCGTTGAGGCTGTCATTGAATGACTCAAGAGACACGGGACTAGACATTTCTAGGGCTCACCACAATTCAGACACAAAAGTAAATTAAAAAAACAAATTGCAAAATGCGAAAGTTTTAAGCTTAATCAAGCACAAGTGGTGACATCTGCAAGAATTTCAAATTAAACGAAGACAAACTGCACTTGGTTGAGTGATAAGTTGTTTAGTTTGATTGAACGATAAACGTGACTGGTAGGTGGCTAGTAATTAGTTCTCGTAACCAAGTTTTGGTATATCAGCGGCCTACACTATGGAACATAGTTGACGGTGACGTCTCCGCATTGCATAATTCAAGTCAGTGTTCCAAGCTGAAGCCAAACCTTAAATTTATTGATCGAGCCAGAGTGGCAACGCCGTAGTGGAAGCAACGCGCCTGCACAGTTCCCTATACTCCAAAATACCCCCTCGGCCACCGTTGTGTGGCGCCCACCCTCACTGGGCCTGCGCACCCTATGCACAAACACTATACAAATGGACCATTGCCAATCTATTATTACTAACGCTTAAGCTTGTACTCTTTGATTGGCCAACATTAATTTCGGTTTGAAGTTTTATTAATTAAAAGATAGTACATCGCGTTCAACGCAAAGCATAGTTTTAAAATAGAACAAACTTTCTAATTTGCAAATGAAACACATAAAAAGAAGTCTTAAAATGAACAAAAATTAAAGTCTTAAATAATTAATAAAATAAAGACAATATAATTATTGGAAATATTATCTTTCCTAGTAACTAACAGTGCATAACTTTCAAATCCAATAATATATTTTATTGTTGATAATGTCACTTTTAAAACTTTAACCTCTGCCCACAGATGGCAGCATAAACTCGAATAACTTTAGTGGCGTTTTTCTAGTGTACACGCAAATTTTTCCAAAGCACTGTAGTTCTACACTGTAGTTCTGCCTTGGCAAGACAATCGCCCCGCCTACCGCTAGGTAACGCCACAGTCTATGGAAGAAAACAATGGAAAAATTACTCGTGTACCCCAGAAAACACCACTGAATAACTTTAGGGCGGTAAACGAGAGTCCGTAAAAAAATTTCATTGTTAACTTCCATAGACTAGTCGCCTCTTAGCGACAAACTAGAACTCTAATTAACTTTCACAGTGCTATAGAACAATTTTCACCTGTACATAACAAATCAGCTCTGAAGTTATTCAAATGAAATTTTTGTTGTTGTTTACTTCTATAGATGGTAGCGTAGTCAAGCGACAAGCGGAAACTAATCAACTTTCACGATGTTTCATGTCTATCGTTATCGTCCTGATGTACACTTTTAAGTTTCAAGCTTTGCAGTGTTTTGCAAATGCAAAATTTAAATTTAAAAAACATAAAATTTCTAGGTATCAATCGTATATTGATTTAAAAGTTATACAAGAAGTTTACAAAATAAATATTTCAGGCCAAGTGGTACTTAAGTTTTCATGCGCTTTTAAATAATAGAAATCAGTACATAAAATGCTAATTGTGACGGTGTTAAGGCTGATAGCTTGGTCTCGGTCTCTACTGTGATCGAAAGGGATGATAAATGACTGACTGTCACTAAACGTATTGGGCTACCTCTAAAAATAGCTTCACGCAAGGACCGATTGACTTGGACAGGCTGGCGTCTTAATACGATTAGTTGTTCTGATCCAATCGATCAAGCTTGATCGAGTCATGTATCATATTTCATCGTTTTCCTGTCCTTTCAGTTGTAGTCGGACTCAATCAAAAATCTATAGAGCTTTCATTTGTCACCGGTGACCAGTTGGTGTGCCGGTAACGTCATAAGTCATATCTTAGCCAACTGTCATCAATCGCTGACATGTAGGTGGTTTGTCACCTCAAACCCGGCACGGAAGAGTTAGCAAGCAAGTACAATGCATCAAGCGCACGAGGCACTGCAATTTGTACCGGATCACGTTTCGTTTACTCACTCAACAATGAAAGACATAGTTTCCTAGGTCAACAGAGACTACTGTGGCGTTTGATCGGGACATCGCCTATCAAAATCAATTTATGTTTCATCTTGCACAGTTTACCTTTCCAGCGGTAGTTGCACGCTGTATTGAATATTGCACATAAACGAACTGTGAGAGCAAGCGAGTCACAAGCGCAACAGCCACTAGTGGCCACAGGCCAGTGACGAGGGAACCTTATGTGTGTTTGAATTGTACGGTATAGCAACACTCCCATGACGATCACGGCCAGCACAAGCAACTGTTATGTGCACGGTCCCACTCGGGTCAAGGGGTAGTGACTGACTACTGGTCAGTGCCTCAATGTGTTTCGGTGATGTAGCTAATTTGTGCCAAGAAATAGGGTCCGTCTTGGGTGCGCTCGCAGCAGACACAATGCTCGCTAGTGACCACTCTAATTGGTCTACAGTGAGCCTTGGTCTGGCCTTGTTGAATGCCACCGTCGTCGGTGACAGATGTCAATGTTTACTCGAGCACTATCCATTGCGCAGTGATGATTAAAACCAATCAATGATCTAATTTAGTCGTGTTGGCGAACAACACCAGCATTCAACTCCCACACTAGTCGTCACTGGCTGAGTAACCATCTGGGCCGCGTCGTGGGTAGTTTGACTAAACCTTTTGGCCTCGGCATTGTCTGGCAACTAATCCACTTAACATGGTTAGTTCCGGAATAAGCACACAATTGTTTGCCGCTGCCTATTGCTTACTAATTCCATTGAGAAGTTATACTATTTGGAGTAGATGTAATTGTCTCAATTGACCGATTCGATGATTGGCTGGTGTGAGAGGCACCACCAGATCGATCGAAGCATGTCACTGACCGCGCATCTGTCTGGTGCAGCTACCATCATGACCACCATCATTCGCACAATAAGGTCTGATGCTGGCAAGACCATTGGTGGAGTGTAGCTAATTAGCTCAATTGTCTACAACTTGTCTGAATTATCATAATTCAAGAGCCAGGCAAAGTGTGTCTTTGATCAACTATTAACAGTTACAACACAGTTCATATTTGTACGAAACTTTGTTAAAACATCTAAAAGTTTCATTGGCTAGGTAATTTTTTAACAATAGTAGTTAATTTGCTAACAGACCAATTTCTTAAAACTGTTTTCCGAATTCTGTGCAACTAAACTCAAGTTACTAGAGCAATACTCACAGACTAATTGAGCTGCTAAGTGACGATCATCACTGAGTGAGAGAACGATAGCTATTGTTTCTGACTGTTACACTTTAGCGAGTTCATGACGTTGGCCAATTGTCGACTAGAGCGACATGAGCGGAGGGCTTAATTGCAAGACTAGTGATTGCTCATGTTCTACATCGATAGTGGTTGACTAACTGCACTCACAGAAATCATTCCAGTCTACACTGAAAAACTGTAATTTTTGCTGTATAGACTGGAAATTTAGTATCAATTTTTAGTCAAGACTGAAATATATTAATTTTTTAGTATAAACTAAAACTATTTCTGCTAGTGTGGTGAAAAAAGGCCTCAATTATATGTGCTTTAGTGAACTTTAAGTTGGTAAACGTTAAAGTACTTTGTAAAACTATTTTTTCTGATTATACAAATTACTTAAACGTTTTTCAACGCAAATTTATTGCTCTACTAAAATGTTTAAAATGTTAAACTAATGATTTGAAGAAATTCACTCCATATTGTCACCATATTTAGTGTGTGGATCAACGGTTTAATATGTACACAACTTGTATTGTTAAGCTGCTCCAAAAACATGTTTAATAATAATTTTCGATAAATAAGTTTAAGTCAATATTGATTTATTATAAATTATAAATTATGATGCTAACAAATCTAGTAGTGTATAGTGCATAGTATATTGAAAAATATAAAGATTTGAAAGACTTTAAAATACTCTGGATTTGCAGAATGAATAACTGACCAAGTGGTTACCGGTAAGTTGCTTAATCATTAGTGCCAATTTCCCGTCATTGAATGCTGTAACAGTAATGACAAGTAGCTCACTCGGAGTCATCCAGCCATTTCTCCAGTTATTTTCTGAGCCAGACGAACACAAGCATTGTAATCAAACAAACACGATTACTACAGCTTGCATAAGTTTTCTCACTGAAACTGTACACTTGATGGGTAAACTGACTGCTGGGAGAGCAGAGCACCACATCCTCTCTCTCTCTCTCTCTCTCTCTCTCTCTCTCTCTCTCTCTCTCTCTCTCTCGGTTTCACTCTCTCTTACTCTCTCTCTCTCTCTCCCTCACTCACTCTCCATAGGGTCCCGTTTTCCTGTCCGCTAGCAATACCGCTAAGAGCGCGGCCCATTTACCTGGCTCGGGAAACCTAGATCGGCTGTGTGAAAGTGGGTGATTCGGCCGATGGTGGGAGGAAGAAAGAGGTTCGCAGGCCGAGCGCGTTTGCAGCTACAGTGCACACACAAAGGCCCACACAGGAAGGACTCATTAAGTAAAGTAAGAAGGTAAAGTAAAAGTAAATCGGACTTGAGGGACAATGGCACGGATGCACTAGCTGCGTGTTGGCGGACCATCGTGATACATGGCCTCTTTACGCTACTAGAAAAGTAAAAGTGCTTTTAACCTGGGAAAAAGGTTTCTAGGTTAAATTTTACTTTAAACCAGTACAGGTTGCTCAAAGATACTGACATTATTCATTTTTTATTAATACCAAAACAAACAAACTTTAAGAGAATAATTGTCTCAATATTGAAACTAACTAACTCGATCCATGGCTACAATTAATATTAATATAAAATCTATTGTTTTAGAAATAGGCCACTTTGAGTAATGCAGAGTGATAGTGAACACAATTTAAATACGCACAGTGAAGCCAATCTCAAAGTAAGCCTGAATAAGTTTAGGTGAGCAACTTATGCGCTGAGTGTACAATTATCTACGTCACACCTTAGTTTGGCATCGCGACCTGTGCAATGCTGTTGTCAATGAGCCTAGCTTAGCCAATCAAGTCCAGACTCATTACACCAGTAGACTTAATCTGATGACTCTTCACAGCAAGTTCACAGTACAGTATCATACGGAAATGTGCTAAATTCAGCGAGCAAGTAGCAAGGCCATGTGGTCTGCTTGGAAATCAATTTGCCCGCTGACAGCGGGACTCATTTCAACACGTCTTAACTTGATGTTCTTGATCGGTAAGCCGCAAAACCTAAGCACACCTACAACCTAGCCTTGAATTGAGCACGTTTATCGGTCCCAGTACTGCTTGGTTCCGCTATAGAGCGTGGACCGGGCCAAGGTGCCGCCAGACGGGCGTGCCACGCCCGACCACCAGTCACCGTGATCGACTGTGATAGTCACCACTACTATAACCTACTGGATCGAGTGTCTCTAGACTCGTTACAAAGCAAACTAAATTACCTCTACCAAAAGTGTGCAAATCTACACCTTGGCCAATGCGTCGATAACCTCCGAGGGTAGATGATGTTGATGATTGTGGCGCCGGAAGATGACCATGAAAGTCTTAAAGCAGTGAAGCAATGGAAGGTGTGCGGGCTCTGAATGAGACAAGGAGTGCTCTGATCAATTAGCACCAAACGGTTGCCGTTCTCTGATATCTTTATTTGCATTTTATCAGCAGACCGAGTAGTGGCTGTCACACATGCGACATAAATGCTAGCAAGTGAATAGATTCATTCATAGAAACAGCAACCAAGTGGAGGGCAAGAAGAGCAGTGCCTAAAAATACGAGACATGAAGAGATGGTTGGGGTGGTCGGACGGACTGGCTATCGGTGAACTGAGACAGTTCATTTATTTTAAGCTGATAACCGTCACCGAGACAGGTAACATGAGACTGTCAGTTAGACCCTGTTTAACTGGCTCCTTGCATAATTTAATTTCATTTTTGCTAACAATTTGTTCGCTCAACTCGATCTGAATGCGAATGAATAGACATGAATCCTTCATGCCGAGATCCGATCCAAATCTCTTTGAAGGCTTGTTTTTTCATTTAAATCACTAGAATTTTATTAGCATAAAAATGTAAATATATCGGTCGGGCTAATGTCATGTCGGCACTAGACAAGGTGAAAAGCCGGTGAGTAGTTCTTTGCAAAGTTCTAGACAAATAGAATTGAGAGTCGATGCTGGCACAATCAGATCCGGTGAGATGAGTTGGCTAGCTGAGCAAGCAAATGAAGTTCACGACGTCGCGAGTGCGATTGACAAGTGATTTGACTAGGTGATCGACGTCTTCATCACAACCTTCGCAAAGCCAGTGAGATGTCAAATTAAATTGGCATTTAAAGAATTTGGACACGAAAGTGGCTGCAATTAGAATTGAGACTGTATGCAAATTAGTGAATGCCATCGCGAGAAACAGACAAATTTGCTTGCACGCAAAAGCGAGTCAGCGAGAGACTCAGAGTAACACTCAATCCGGTCGATCGCATTTGCATAAGAGCGAAACACTAGCGGGCGTCGCACACAATCTCTTGTTGCTTCAAACCAAGCAGGCAAGTGAACGCTAACATACAAGTGATTGAGCTAGCTCGCGTCATCGATCGCACTATCAAGCTAGAACAGATTGAACATCAAAATTGAGTGATTTTGCCCGATGTTCGCCATCATCGTAACTGACTTGTCTATCTAGCTATAAAGAAGCCATCGGTTGCTATAGTGTATGCAGCTTGGTTGTGTCGCTAGAGCGCAGACAGGCACTCGTACAATATGTTACCTACAGTGACCGAGAGGAGAACACATTCAACGTTGACCAGACACTCTAGTGACGAGCGTGATTTTCCATTGACCTCACTACTCTGCAATACTTAAGTCAATTAATTTTGCACAACCATTGCAAATGGCTCTCAGTAGTGTAAGTCGGCGTCGAACACAAAGCTAACAACGTTGGTTTCCGTTCGTGATGCTTCTATTGATCGAATGCTGTTTCTCAAGTTGATTCTTAAATTTGTAGTTCACAACCAACCAACGTGATCATGCTGTTCATTAGTCGCAAAAATTTCATGAACATAGAAAACAATTAACATTTTATACAAACATATATATAAAGTATATAATGTTACTTATCCAATGCAATTTTTTCAAAATAATGACTTACAAACTTTACAATTTCTGCATTGAGAACTTTAAAAACCAGATCTATTGTGTCTTTGTGTGTACTTTTTAGAATGAGGTAAAATTCCCATCATTAAGACCTCACTGAGAATGAATTATGAGAATACACGACAAACAAGTAAGCGAGTGAACAAGGGAGCAATTTGCTTTCTTCACCTCGTGTTGTCACATGAGCCCACCGTAACAGTCATCATTGAAACTACAATTGTATAATTAGATTAATGCTAATCTGCAAGCACCATTAATATTTTAATTGTTCTGTCCGCTGGTTTTGTGAGCAAACGAGACAGACATTGCGTGTTGACAAATCGATGAGTCATCTTAAATGTGATGTCGAGTTTATCGTGTAAGTATTATTTAACATAAGATTCAAGACTTGGAATGTTAAACAAATTCAAAGAGAAGCACACAACTACATATTTTTGAAAATTGTATAAAATATTTTGATGTTTTACTATGATTTTTGCTTGACAAACAGTAAGTTAAATGATTTGAATCTGTCCAAGCCGCCTGTTGGCCATTAGCTAGAGTCCTGTGCGTGAATTTGTCACTTGGCTGACATTGGATGTGTTAGTCAGCTACTCGCATACCACTATTGCTTTCAGTGGCACCTTCAACGGCTAATAGGACGAGCCTGTCATCTTGACCCAGCAACAACATTTGTCATAAGTGTCATTTGATGTTCATCCCCCAATGAAGATGTTTGCTGCTTCCATTCAAGAACGCTGCTTCTAATGCACCTCGGGTATTAATCGAACTTTGTGCGTTGAGTTCTCTGGCAAGAAATTGATAACAAATGAATTGCTATCCATGTCAGAGAGATAGATGAAAAATGGTTAGCAGGGAAAGCGCCGGGGTCATATATACACCACAGCAACACGGTATCAAACACACATCGAAGATTGACTGCTGGAGTTACGCGGAAATTTCATTGCTTTTGCAGCACAACAACCGTGCTCACGCACGATCCTCTTGTCGCGCAGGACTTTACGTTGATCCGTCGCAGAAATGTGCTCATTAAGAATTACTATTTCATTCATTGATTTTGACTAGCAGAGACGAAAACTGGCAGCATCATGTCGGAATCTCAAGTAATGTAGTAAAAATTCCAAAAATGGAGGCAGGAGCTCTTTTACTACCTTCTAGAAGGTAGAGCTAAGCAGGGAGAAAGAATAAGGCGCTCGAATGAGAAAGCGAGAGCAGGCATACTAGTAGAAGAACAAATTGTTGTTCGGTGTGGAGAGTGAAATTAGCAAGCAAACCAAAATTCGATCGTAGCGTGTGGAGTTAGCCCGAGGCGATGTGGAGCATACCGAGTGGTGGTGTGTGGTGTCGAGCAAAGTGGCCGGAGACAAGGCCAAGCTGGCCAACCGGTCACTTGTTGCTCGAAGCCAGCCACTACGCTATACTACGCTCGCGGCTCATCTCTGTGCAGGTGCGATTCAGCCTGGCATCGCTAGCCTAGCCATGTGTCATCTTGTCTTTTCAAGAAATATTTAGTGAAAGCGTATTAGCTTAATTATAATCGAGCTATTAAGCTAGACTAGTTGCCCTGGCTTGGCCCTGTCGATGTTACTGATCTAGCTGGCGAGGTTGGCTACTATCAGGCCAGTGTGCCTTACAAGTGATGCTTTGCTTTACGCGTCAAGAAACAAAGCACGCGCTAGAGTGGTAAAAGACAGGAGGAAGTGATTGCTCTTTTGTTTGTGCGCAGTGATGATCAGTGATCGGTCGATTGATGGACGTGCGCGGTCGCTCGCACTCCACCATTCATCCGCTTGAGTTGCACTAATTGATGACTTCAGAGCTGGGCAGAAGACGATCGACACTGCTCGAACCCGCCTGGTTTCCTAATTAATGTCCGACGGCTTCAATGAACCCAACGAATCAAAGATGCTTTGCGTCAGCACACTACTCTCCACTTCACTACGTCGTACTAGGGCTGACATACGGTAACAAAAGGAAAATCATTTGTTCCATTATATGGTTTGCATTTATTACTATTGAAAGGACTATAAATTATAAAGTAACGATATGTAAATTATATTTTTTTATTTAATAAGTTCATTGGCAAGAGTTATAGTAATGTACATTTTATAAACCATTAAAAAATTCCGATAATTTTCATTAATTAATGATGTCATTACCATTTCTATCATTTTATTTTTTAACACAATGATTTTAAAGGACTTATTCGAATTCCTTTATGTTCAATTCCAAATGTTACTATTTAACGATTCCGGTCACTCGAGTGCAAATGCAAGATTGAGAGCTGACCCCAGTGAGACAGACGGACAACAAAGCACTATTGATCATAGTTTGAGCAAGTGTAGTCATATTTCAAGTCAACTGAATCGCTATATTCCCTTGCTTGCTGCAATTAATCGAATCAGGCTCAGTGAGCAAAATGACCTGTCGAGTGGCGGCAATACCGATACTAGCCAGTAAGGCATATATTTCACTTTATTAATTACATTGTTACAGGATTCGAGGTAATCTGAACACGAGTCGCTCGAGTGATAGTTTGCGATCAAACTACGAGATTGGCCAAGTGGCAATTACTGAACCACCGATATGCCGCTTCCCATACTCGATGGTAGGTTGGTTAATGAATTCTGCTGAGCAACAATCATTTCGCAGATTTAACCACTATCGACAAACTTAACAAGTACTCAAATGCAAATCTAATCACCTCTATGTACTGTACCGCAACCGGGCATTCTGCTACGAGAATAAATGCTTGATTGTGAAATTTTCATCATCAATCCTAAGGGCACAAAAGAATTTTGGCAATAAGATTTATTACAGATTGCTTTGAAGCCAATTATATAGTATAGGTATATACCATTGATATTAGTCGTTGAACAAGTAAGCTATTATCAATAGCTACACAGATTACACTGACTATTGGTTGGCATCACATTAGAATTCAGTCGCGCGCAGGCCATTTTGTGGCAATCTAGTGTCCGCATCTCATGAACCCATGGCCGAAAGCGACTTTAAATCAAAGGTTACGATGATTTGCTTGTGGGGAGTTTGGTGCGCGTGCCTGAGTCACTTTCATCTACAACCTAAACATTCAAGCAAATTCGATCGCAGAAAGAAGTGACTCTACACTGTCTTGGGTGCCTGTGGCATTCTTCTAATTCGATTGCCGCACTAATTTAGAAGCCTGATCAATGATGTTCTTGCAGGTTCTGGCAAACAACCGCAAATTGATGGCATCGATGTGACATCGATTAGCACTTATCGCCCTGCAAACATAGTTCAAATTGATATTAAATTATAGTGTTGACCGCAAACTGAACATGGGGTATCTACCAACCAGATGATTAAAATAACCGTGCAAAACTTCTGCTTTGCTTCTTAATATCCCAGTAGAAATAGTAAAGCAACAGTCAGTAAGCGATGCTATAACGATGGTATACCATGGTTTACTTTAGGTTGTTTATATTGCTGATAATAAATTTGTTTGCTATTTTTTACAAATACTTACCAATAATTAAAAACAAATGCTCGTATTTTTGTCCGTCCGTCTGTCTGTCCTCATCAAAATTCTAGTATACTACCCGGATACCAAGAAAGCTAGAACTTGACAAAAAGGATTCTTTCTGAGAAAGAATAATTGAATAAGACTTTGGGGTTACAGAAACCAAAAGGGACCGAGAACCATTGAAACTAGCGCCATTTATTGGGACTAGAATCAAACATCGAGTTTTTCTCAAACCTTCTCGAGAAAGTCTGACAACCTACGCCACACTCCTCTCGCCCCGCTCATAGGCGAGATCTCAGCTCTCCCTTCTTATTTAAAATGTAATCATTTGGCAACATTGGTCGAGGCCGGATTTGACCCTAACATCTATGACAACTTTGGTTCAGCTACAATTTTTAAAAATTTATTTCCATGTTAATTCTATAGAATTGTTTTTGATTTCAGATTTTAACCTTGCAACACTTATTGTCACCCTTAAAAAATAACTTTAATACTTAAATTTGAAAAAATTGAAAATTTGGTCTTGCAGCAAGATCCATATAAATATTCTAATATTGGCCCGTATTCATCTGTCCCCCTAAGGGTCAACTTTTGTTAGAACCTAAAGAACAGTTAACTTCAACAATCTTTTAATTCAATTAAACCAATATATATCAATTAACTTCAATTAAAATTTTCAAAGTTAACCCTAAGAGGGGCAGATGAATACGGGCCATTATCTCGATAAAAGTTTTATCTAATTCTCTTTGTTAGACTTTGATAAAACTTGATTAGGGGACGTACTTTAATTACGTAAGCATTTTAGGGGTGGGAGGGGGTTTGAAAATTTGCTTACTATCTGCTTACCAAGGGGGGAGGGGGTAAATTAAAATTTAACGTAAGAATTTTGGTTTATCTATTGCTTAAAGAAAA
>DVQH01000372.1:0-26677 GCA_018231625.1 Papilio phestus
GCTCTCGCCTCTTTTACTAGTTTAACTCGACCATGTCAATTTTATTTATCTTATTATAAATTAAAATATTTTAAAATCTTTCCCATTCGACTTTTTTCTCTCTATTTTCCCGTCCACAAATAACGTTACGGTCATACGATCGTGACAATTTGACGCAATCTGTGAAAATCACATTGCTTCACACTTAGTTAAGAAGTAGAATGTCACTCTAAACTCAAGATAAGTGCATCGGAACTGCTTGGCAACGTTTTCACTCGCATCGCAACCACTGATCTTGTCTGCCAATTACGATGGGGTAAAGTGGCGCGAGTGATGAAGTAAAAATAAGACGGTGACGGTGACGCACAGTAGCGTTTCCACTGTCTTGAGATCGAGTATTGGGCCTGAGCGAGGCTTACCTTTCACGAGAAGACTCATCATGGTCAGTTTGCACCAAGGGGTGCGTAGGAACCAGTGCAACACGCGACAAGGTTAAGATAGAATCACCCCCACACACACATAGACACTGAAAAAAGAGACACTACTACCAAGTGGTAGAAAGAGAAAAGCGGAGCGAGTCGGGAAAACGTGGTGCAGCGTGATGGAGTAACTGACTCTGACTGACTGTCTGGCTGGGTGGCGGGCGCAGTAAGTGCCAGAATGAGAGGATTCCGATGGAGGCAAGTGTGTGCCACTCGGCTTGCCAGTGCTGCCCTGCGCGCGCCACTAATCAAAACAGAGTGCGACACTCCTCTGGTCAGTGAAGGGCGGTCTCTCGCGAGGTGCTGAGACAGCATGGAGGGGCACGGAGAAGCGCGCCCAGCTTTCAGTGCAGTGCTCTCCTCTCGCCACGCCGCTCTAATTGCCTTCTAATACCGCCATTATCGGCTGGTCCTCATTAGCTTACCTTGCTAGTAGCTTGCAAAACACTGATGCAGTAGAAGAGCGAGAGTAGTGTGAGGTCGCGAGTCGCCGGAGTCTTTTGACCTGTCACCGGCTGCGGCAAAGTCCACATGGAGTGCACTCGATATTCAACAATACTTTAGTAGCCCCAGAAGTCTACTCTGGGAAAGCAAAAGTTTGATTGAGCAATAAGAACAGAAACGTAGGTTCCACTGGCCGTCCACTGGATGTCCAACTTGATGCGCTAACCTTGTACCACAAGATTGTCACCCACCGACCCAAGACAGCTAGTAGTGTGGCAATGGCTGCCACTGGCCTCTGACAACGCTTATAAGCCAAACTGGAAAGTCTAATCAACACACCAGTGCCTTGCATATCGCTCTCGAGTTGTGCTGCGGTGATGAGCTCAGAGCTCACTTTGTCACCGTCCAATCTGTTGCTGTACATGTAACCCTGCTTCAGTAATACCATTCGATGGGGCTAGTGGAGCCGCGTGACGAAAACTTGGTGAAGCTGATTGGTGACAGTACCTCTGCAGGATGATAGAGGTCTGTATCGGTGAAACATCTACATTGCGCATTGGTCACTGCGCCACCCACGGACACTGGCACACCCGATGGTACACTACACAGCAACAAATACCGGTGAGTATGATGCAGTTGGATTCACTTGAACTCAATACCAACCATGGTCGCTTCCAAGTGCCCAAATGTGCGCAAGACGAGGTGAACCACTGCACACTGCTCCCAACCACTGCTTGGGTGCTGGTTGCCACACCAAGCCTGTACTCGATTAGTTTGATTTTTCTTTTTTGCATCAAGCCATCGCCATACACTTATCGCCAAATGAATGAGAAGAAGAGCGTGTTCACTAGCACCCCTTTTCAATCAATGCATGGACTCAGGACGAGCGCATTACTGATAACGTAACCGAGATGTAGCAGCCTTCTCCAGCAGCGTTTTCCGCGTTTGCCGCACTGCACGCTACCACGAAACAACAACAAAAGAAGCAAAGTTTATAAAGCAATAAGGAGAAACAACAAAAAGTAAAACTGATTACAAACACTGACACTGAGCCAAATACGGTCCAAAGAGTTAAGATGTGATAAGAAAGCCTCTGTGTATACTGTGCTTGACTTTCTATCAAATTAGGTCACTCTGAGCTTGATCGCCCCAAGAAAGCGTGTGAGGCCCGGGTCCGAGCATTGGTACAACACATTCACGTATTTCCCAACATTGATAGCAATCTGATAGATGGTAGTGCGCAGTGCGTGAAGAGCACGTTTGCCGCTATCATTGCAAGGTCTTTTTTTAGTCTTATTTTTAGTTACAATTCTTACTGATCACCATCACAAGTGGATGGCTGAAACCCAGCTACTTCCCTGTCTCGGGTATTGATCAATGTAGACCGGATCGGGTTGTCCGAGCTGGACAGACCGGCGAATAGAAGCTTGATTAGTGAGAGATCGCGCCACTGAGCGCGCTCACCGATCGACTTCGACACACTCCTTGTTCGCACTCCGTCCGTGCTTATCAAGTTGCAAACACAGCATATTTTAGCTTGCTCACTCGTTTGTTGTTGTTGAATTTTTCTTTTTTATTATTTTGCACCATTTCTCGCTCATAAATCTATATTGGCTCCGATTGCAAGATTGGCTTGTCAATGTTGGTCAACTAGCGCGCGCCCGTTGCCTGATTATATACATTGTATCACATCTTGAAACCAAGCAGATGCTCTCCAATCAACGTTTTGGTGATGCTAAATATAAAGTGATCATTTTGGGCCATTCGAGAAAGATGTACAAAGCGTGGCGCGATAAGTAGCGTTCACAATCGTCAAATCAGTGCCCTATGTCCTGTCGCTCACCTGTCACCACGGGCTCTGCACACTTTTTATCCCTCACTGCTGATTGTCGATTCAGGATGCGAGTTCGCTTATTTGGCCCCATCAAACTGCCACTCGCCAGTTGGTCCACCATGTTTTTCATAAAATTGAATTTTTTTATTTAAATTTAATTTTAAAATTTAAGCTCTAAATTTTTTATCAGAAAAAGGTGGAGATAAAACATGACCAGTTTGACTGTGCGGTCAGAGCCAGACACAACGTTAACCTCAATGCAAGCGAACAGCCGTTCTGCCAATTGTATTGAAGCTCGATCAATATGCGTTTCAATCCAGTGCGAGTGCTGTGATCACAGATAACTCAAGCCAATCAAGTTGGTCCTGCCAAGTTGTGACGCGATACTTGGCTCTACATAAAACAGATCGCTCTCACACGATTCGGAATTGCCCGTGTTTGCTCCAAGAATGGATCGAACTGTTTGATGTCTGACCGATGGAACGAAATCATTTAATTGTTGTCTTATCTCTGGTTGCGTCACACATAGGGTGTGTTAATTGTTTTTGGTGGTGACAGAGAGCGGAGAGCGCCCGGGAAATGTGTGGACTCGGTGAGCATGACCAGTGTAGTGCCGTGCCAGTGAGAGTGGTGCCACCGAGCGCGTCTCGGTCTTTTTCGACTTGACTGCCTCGGTGATTAGCATTGGTCCGCGCGCCCAAGCGAGCTACAGCCTCACGCCAATAAATTCCACTTTTCATATGGCTGCTTCGCTACATCACTCGTGAATTATCTTTGATCCGAAAAAATTTTTTAAATATATAATTTCAATTGGCAAACTTGCGCTTGTTTCTAAAATTCATATTTTTTAAAAATATATATATGTAGCATTTGGCTGAGATTTATTCGGCAAGTTATCCAAGTGTTTCTTGAGAATTTTTACACTTGCCCCCGCTCTTGATTTCATCTTTCAAAGCTCACTGGTTTGCTTAGTTGACCGATAAAAAAATTTAAAAATTTGCACGTCCAACAGTGGACAGCTGGAGCAGCTCATGAGCCGAACCCAATCAAGCAGTGAGAGTTTGATATGTGGCGTTAAGGAACTTGGTCGGTCTCAACTCGGCCCGAGGATGTCCGTGCCACAAGCGCCCGACAGCACTGCCACTTGCACCCCTCATTCTTCCGACTAGTGTAACATAAATAATAAAATAAAAATAAAACAAAGCCAACACTTGCCGCTACCACACCATGCTGAGCAATTTAAACAAACAACAATTAGACACATCTTCGCTCTAAGTATGCTCTACCAGTCAACCCTTTGATAGTTGGCCAATTGTAAATTGCAACTAGTTTTTGGTATAGTGGACTGTTGTTAGCGGTGCAAGGTTTGGCTAGTGAGCACTGCCATACTCATCCATCGATTTGGTGACAGCTGTTGGCTTGGTCTTCTCGACGGTAGCTGTCAGATGCCAGCGTGGACATGCTGAGTGAGGTCTTATCACGTGCTGCTGCTTATCGAGTCGTTCACTGATTGACCCTGCCACCAATTGGCCATTGCAACCATAAGAGTCTTCTTCTCAAGAAGTGTTTATGAAGATGAAGAAGAAGAAGAAAAAGAAAGTGCGCCACGCCACAATAAATGTGCCGACACCAAAGTGAGTGTGTTTGTGTATTGCCGCTATTGACAGTGGCGGATTATGTCACCCAAACATGCCACCGGGTGGCATCGAGTTGATCGAAAGCAATGTTTCTTTGCTTCCAACAAGAAGAAAAAGAAAGCAAAGGATTCCGTCGCAAATGTGTCGATATGGCTTATTTAACATTCAAAATAGCCCATTAGCACCAAGAGTGGAGTTTGGCGAGCGGTGGCGGCGAGTGCCGCGCGCGCTCTACTGGCTCGTTGTCGGATAGATTTATGGCGCTGGTGCGCGCACTATGCGCCACAGTCACCGTGGGTCGCCCAGGCGATCGCAAGTCTCGATCGGGCTACGACTAGTACCCGCAAACCAACCTCAGTGAATGGCGCCGCGAGGGGCAAGTAATGAACGAGAGCAATTACCACGTTTCCGGCTATGGCTCATCTTCCTACATCTATCTTTGATCCATTGCACCTCACTCATTCGTCTGCACATTATTCTCACATTAATCAAGTTACACTAGAGCAAATTGCAAAGTTGCGGTGTCACGTCACTCAGATTGTCGGTGAAAGCATTAAATCATTTAAAAATTCAACCAATATGATTAAACTTAAATAAAACCACTCTAACTGCAACTTTAATTTAAACAAATTTCAATTGGTACTGATTGATTTGAACTGGTGACATGGTGCTATGATAAGAGCCACAGAATCAAGTTGCCTCAATTGTGAGGCTCGTTAGAACTTCAATTAATCTCAATGTGGTTCGTGGGTAGATTATTTTGAGTTACTATTCGGCTTGATGATGAATGGCCAGAGAAGAGAGGCTCGACCCCGACAAGCGAACAAATTGGCGGTCACTAGTTGGCTTGCATGGTTTGCCGCCTCAGGCCCTGGCATGCATTGTTATCATCGCTCTATTTCAAGCATTCTCTCCAATTATCCTCGATTGGTGCCTGATTTGCGTGGATGCATAGTGATGTAGTATGCGATGCTAGCGGTGTCATCCATCCGAGTGGGACAAGCTCGAGCGCCTTCTCTGTCCAAGCTCAATGTCCGTGTCATCGCGCTTGCTGGTCCACGCTTGGTAGCAATGAGCCACTTACTCTGGCGTCACAATTTTATTTTTAAATGCTCCATTATTTCTAGAGCGAGTGGTGTCAATGCCTGTGCTTGTCGCTTGCCGTGGTACCAAAATAAACTTGGAAACAAACTATACGGGAAAATTCGTGGATGCGAAATATCACATATCAATATGTAGGTGTTAGGAATATAAATGACATTATGCACCGAGAGACATACAGGAAGCGTCACAAAATCCTACTCTCATTTAAGTCACTAATAATCGAGACTCAAAGTCAGCCGTCACTGCTGGCTTTGCTGAGAAGGCTCGGAGACCAAAGAGTTCTTGACTATAATCCGAGTGCAAACAATGTCCCTTCAGACAGTGAGTGGTCACTGGTGCAAGCAAACAGACTGACCGCGCTCTGACCAGCTGATTAGTCATATATGAGAATTCAAGCGAACAGTGACAGTCAGTGGAGCTAGGGCTAATTTATTAAATTAAGCATCACTCGATAGAGTGACTAATCGTACTACGGCAAATGAGGACTACCACGGATCACTTGGACTCTAGTGCAAGCAGACTCATCTAATCCTGGACTCTTCTGTCCCGTTCAGCTCACTTTATTGCACGAGATGCTTATCGAGCGGTGGACAGTGGCAGTGGTGAGGAGTAATCGACTGGTGACCAGTGGCATCAAACTAATTTCTCGTTAATGCAAATACAATCGAGCCGACCGCGCATTGGTTCATGGGCACCGATGACACTTATCATCATCATTGACGGCGAGATTTATGCCTTGCCCTTCGCGCGTTGTGCTCTGCCTTGAGCATAAAAATAGCAAGCAACTTGAACAAGAGCAAGTGAGTAAATGTCACAATGCTATTAGCAGCATTGTCTTGACTGACTGCTCGCCAGCAATTGATGCTATAGTTGGCGCGACGACGACCGCCGCGGTAAAAGCACTACGCGAACTACTGGTCTGATGACAACGTCGATATGGCTAGCAGACCGTTTCAAGCACGCACTCGGCGTGCCGATTGACGGGCCTTGTCTTTGTTTTTTGATTTGCCTTAGCTACACTGCGGTTTAAAGTGGTCTACTGTGACAATCGGGCCATCACTGTGTGGCCTGATGGAGAGACAATAGTGTGACAAAGTGGCGTGTATCGAGTTACGCGCACTGAACTTGGGTCTCCATTGTCTCAGGGCCCATCTGCAACAAGCCGCTTTTCTACTCGTGACTTGTCTAATTAACTTATCAAAATAAAGGAACAGCACCACCAAGTGTCACCCGATGTGATAGCTATTTGAAAATATTTAAACAGCACTCAAAACTGATAACTGTAACCTGATGCTGACCGGTAAAGGTTTGGGTGTCACTGTCACTGAGGCAATAGTCGTGGTAAATGGACGGGTGCAATGCAATCTTCAGCTAAAATCAAAGCTGATTGAGTAGTTGAAAACAAAGTGAAACGATATGAATGACGTTGTACTGGTGCCTAGCTTAGAGGTCCAAGAGTGCGAGCAAGCGGATCGCGATTGGCTTGATTTACGTGCTCGCGATCAAGACGACAGAGCGATGGGTGAATAGAGTGAGTTGCCGCATGCCAAGTCGGAAGTCGCTAAATGGCAGCATTGGATCTGTTTATAATTGAGCCTGCATGGTGGCGCGCGGCACTGTGGCAGATTGGGCCACACTGTGCGCCTCTCACATGAACACCACTGGCCAAAGTGATACACTTACACTGGCAATGCCAATCGGGATGGTGAGGACCACTGAGTGCCACCAGAAATTAGTGGAGTCATGCAAACGAAACAATCGACTGAGAGCTCTTTTATGGTAATGAAAAGTTGTCATCGATTTGATGGAAATCGATCTGACAGATTGTGAATTGGGTGGCGTTTGCCGAGGAAGAAAATGGAGACAATCTCGGACACTCGCCAAAGCCGGTAAATGGAAGAGTGAATGCTTGAGTGACTTCAATGGCACCTTTCAAAGTTTAGGTATGCAAATCAGTTTAAGAGAAAAATCAAATAAAAGTTGGATTAAATTCAAGCCATCACTTTAGTTTTGGTGCAAGCAACATTTACACTTGCGATGCAGAAGATTGATTAGAATACAGAGCGAAGTCATGGTGAAGTTTGTCTTGAGTTTAATTAACATCTTTTTACGTTATGGTTTAATTGTGACAGTGTTGAGTGCGACAAGGCAAACCCGGCAGACAATTCTGGCTGTAGTAAGTGCCGTCTGGCAGCTCGGTTCAACTTGGTCGCGCGTCGATTTGTCACCACTACGAGCTTGTCCCACCAACTCTTAAACGCCACGCGTGCTCTCCACATTTAGCCACTTTCACAAAACAAGAGGCTTCCACAGAAAGTCGTATCGGCGTATCACAGGTCAACCTGTAGTGGGTACATTTTTCGAGTATGATTGAGTTTACTGGTCAAATTAAGTCAAGTATCTCGCTTGGGATTGTTTCTAATTATTGCCAATTTACACGTGTCGATTGAGCTTGTCCATGAAGTGTATGAGTCAAACTCTTGTCAGTTAGGTCAAAGTTGAGAACCTTGGAGATGAGCTGTTGCTGTTGTTGAATCAAAGCTATATTTCAGGTGATTTTTTTCCAATTATTTTTTGACCAATTAAGATGCTTCTTGTTTGCGATAAAATTAACCTGAACATCCCAATTTCGTAGAATGAATGATAAATTTCTTATTTTGGAGGTCTTCAAACTACGGGCAGAAAAATCGGACTCCGTGTGAGCGATGAGAACTAATTGAGTCGTTGGCAATGTGAATAGCAAGTCAGAGGGAAGCGGAGACACGAGTGACACAAGCTCGAGTAAGCTCGACACGCGGGAGCACTCGAGCTCTGGTGGCGCTGTGGGTGCGTTACTGCGTGACAAATGCTCGCCCTGTGCCAGATCGTAGCCCTCGTCTTGGTCGTCGTCTGGTGTGGTGCGCCAGTGTCACTTTTCAATCAGGCTAATTCCGTCAGACATCATGCAATGGAAACACTTTAAACATTTGCAGAATTCATCCATTATCGCGGCACTCGGTGGTTCTGGCGGTGTGCCGCGAGCAGTGCCATTCGCCACCGTATACGTACACCGATCAATCACCTAGCTCTTGGTGGCGCCATTTGGCTGCTACTGGTCACTACCCGCACAGTCCGCGTGTAATAGAAAACAAATTAGTCAAACAAATAAAGTCGGAACATGAATAACAATGTCGATAAGCCACACAGGATGATGGGTGAAACAAAAGCCATTTGAAGGAAGCAAACAAGAGGAATCCCTTGTTGCCGCTTGTTTGTTTATCCACGCGCAGCGAGCAGTCGAGTCAGTTGGCACGGATCAGAGGCTCTCTCGTGGTTCCGAGCCTAACTTGGGTCACGATTCATCACTGGTGGCGGGCCTCGTCACTTCCCTACACTGCCCACTTGTGCCCGACATGCTCGAGCCTAAGACGGCAAAGGATTCTAATTATGCACAGCACAGTGCCACCGACCGACCCACTGTACTAACTGGCCCCTAGTACTAACTCACTTTCCTACCATAATCTTCTGTTCTAATAATAGATCGATGCGTAATATAATCGAAATTATGCTACACTGGCCAATCGTTAGCTTCCGTATCTCTTTATTCGTATCGGATATTAAATATTTTACGCTGTACTTATTCCGGCTTTACTCGGACTAAAAACATGAATAGAAATTGAGTTGCTGTGACAAGGTAGGATAGTCGATATTGGTAGATTGACTTCCTCTGGCCTCTTGCTTTCTTATTACGATGATTATGATTTATTTTATAAGCTTTATCATTTTCTTGTCTTTTCTATACTTGTCACATACCAGTTTGAATCAAAAGTTTTAGTAGCATAGGATAGTGTCATTGTTGAAATTGGTTTGCAAATTTAGAGGACAATGCTCGGTCATTGAGAATTGAGCATAGAACACGTGTTGAGACGAGTCAGAGGGGGAGAGGGAGAGAGAGAGAGAATTGTGAATTTAGAGAGGGCAGCGAGGGGTAATCTAATTTGAGTGGTTTGGGCCCAGCCACCAGCAATGCGTCTGGTGGTGGTCGAATTGGCTCGAAACGGCCAATCAACTGGACACTTGATCGCCTTGAGCAAAGGAGCACAGTGGCGATCGCTGTTTGCTACAAAGAAAAATTTTAAATTTGTTTGTTTGGCTTTATCATCATGAGGGTTTCGTGTATTTAAATATAGACACCAAACAGACTTGATAGACGGCAGCAATTCACTAAGACAGAGAGTGTCGATCCGAGATACACGAATGACAAATGCGGACCGAGTCGGCAAACAAGTCGCCCTTAGTTCATTAGTGCATTGCTTCCCGAGTTGGTTCATCGCAATTGTATTCACTCGATCTCTTTCATTCACCATCTCCCACTCTCTTTCATACTAAATATATAAATTTTTGCTTATTATATGACCATATTATATAAAGCAATTATAGGCATCATGACCATTCGAAATAATCTTACAAGAGAAGTGGCTTGGAAAATTAAATCCCATAGACATTTGTGAGTGAGTGACCACCAGGACAGAGGCTTGAGACCTACCCACTCAAGCGGCCATTGTTACCGCAATCGATCCAACCGATCCACACCGAACAGGAAGTGGTGCCATCGCTAAGTCAATTAGCATTAACTCGTTCGTGTCTCACAGAGCATGCCCTTCACGCATCACTGGTCACTTTATCATTATTGATCATCACACACCGAGAAACCCATTGATACGAGCACACTATCCACTCTCATAGTTTTTCTCTCAGGTAGCTTCCTATTACTATAGGTATGTTGCCAAACAGGTTTATCTATAGATGTAACTAATAGACAACACATGTGCACATTGCACAGCAGAAGATACTACTTGTGTGTCGAGGATATCTTAAATCAACATGAACTTTTTCTTGACCCGAACGCCATCTCATTTCTCTGAATTTAACTAAAAATTATTTTATTAAATGTGAACTTTATCACAAGATGGTGCTGTTTTTTCAATTCTTTACTAAGGCTGTTAACTTGAGTTTGGGTTAAAATTTTTAATTGTTAACTTTCATAGGCTCGTCACTACTTAGCGGCAAACTTGAGCTCTTATTAACTTTCGTAGTGCTTTAGAATACCCGAACCCATGTTAATAACCAGATTTTTACAATCATTCTATCCTATTAAATAGGAATCGCAAGAAAAGACAACCCTGTGTATTTACATAGGAGGGTTCCGGGAAGTTTCTTTGCTAAAAAGCACTATCAAAGAAGCATTTTTAATATAAACTTTCTTTTAAGGTTGATTCTTCCTGTGAACCCTACATTAAATAAATCAAAATGTATAGTAAATGAAAGAGAAAACGTACTCTTTAAATAACTCACACTATTCATTATTGCAATAATAGGGCCTGTCGCTGTGGAAGACAAAGCAAGGTGCGGATGACTCAATGGGCAATAAATTTGTTAAATTATTTTTTATTTAGAAAAAATATGATCAGATAAAATATAGAGATTTTAGTCATGATGACATCCAAAAAGCATGACGAAAAGGAAAGAGAGCTCCAGTTGACAAGAAAAATTGAGAAAACAGATTATTATATATAATATTTATAGACCTATTAGAAAAAATAATAGAATCTTAAATCAACCTTTTTTTAAATAAATAAACGTTAAATAAATTTAACAAGAAATTCTACACTGGTGACAGAATTGTGCTACAACAAAAGTGTGGCGTTGGCTAGAGTTTGGTGTGCGAACAATTGCTCAATTGCTGTCGAACGGCTTTGTTTTGGCATGTCATTGGTGGGCGCAAACACAGCGCGACTTGACCGAAATAGATTGAGAAAAAGGGAGGTTGACTTGGTGGAATCACACGGGAAGTCACAACTGGGGTTTTGGAAAAAGGACAATAACAACAACAACAACAAGAGAAACAAAACACAGTTTTCTTGCAAATCAAAATGTGTTGCAAAAAGGCACATTTGTGTATGGGTGTTGAGACATAGATCCAGCACTGACTAGACTCTTGTCTGAATAGTTCTTAGATCTCGGTTGAATGAGACGGGCTAGCAGCAGTTAACAGTATCACATTGCTTGCTCTTCTTCCCATCTTCACCACCTCACATTGATGCCGTTCTTGTGTGTCTCACCATTGTCCATGAGTTGACATCAAGTGATCACTAGTGGCAATACTTGCAGTTGGGATGGCAGCGTTGACCGTTGATCATGCACCGACATCCAGCCGATGTGTCACCCTTGCCCTGCAATGGTTTAAAACATAATTAATTAACGTGAGTTAAGTTGGGTATGACGCCCAGAAGCATGAAAGTGAGAGAGGCACTAGCGTTAGTAAGTGAGAACAAAATATCATTGCCTTGGGACCCCATCGAAATCCTTTAGTGACCCAGCAGATCTCTGTATCGCACATGGAGCATTTGACCCAATCACAGCCCCACTTTTTCATGACAATCACTTTACATTGCGGACATCGCAACGCCTCTTCACGTTTCAGCATCTCCTGCTCAAACATAAACAGATAAAACGAATCACTTGCCAAGATGTGATCTACCTCTAGAAACTGCTTGGTCTTTAGTGCATCTTCGTTGGTGGCTGCATCAAACTCTAGTTCTTCCTGGTACTGTCTACAATTGACGTTTTCGTGAATTGCTTGGCAATTGATACAGTTCTCGTGGTGGCACACCGGACAATCAAATAAATTGACGTTGTCATCATAAAAACACCAACCTGGACAGTCCAGTGATTTGCAGTGAAAACTCTTTTCGTCACTCTTCTCCGCAACGGAAACACTCTTCTTCAAGTAGCGTTCGTAGAACTCTGAAGCGGCTAGTTCTTTAATCTCGCGATCTTGCAGTACGCAATTGCATGAGTAGGCATTGTCTCGAAAAGGACACTTCACTTGAACTTCTTCGTTGTACTCAATAGTGCTTCGCAAGCAATCTCTGTAAGCAAGCAGCAAATTAAACTTCAAGTTGTTGGTCAGGTGATTGATCTAACCTGCAGAAAGTGTGGAGACACTCTCGCAACATTACGCCTTGGCCTGATTGGATAAGTCCGAAGCAGATGGGACACTCAAAAGACTCCGAATTGACCACGCATTTGGCATCCTCCAGCTCAAGCAACTTTTGATAAGTAGAACTAGTAGCGTTGTTGTTGCTGCTACTAGTTACCACATTCACCGCACCATTCAAGTCTTTAGCAGTAATCTCGTCCTCTTCTTCCTCCTCCTCAAGGTCTTCCTCGTCTTCCTCCTCAACTCGGGGTAATAACTCATTGACCAGACTCAAGCCTTCAAAGACAAGTTCACTTTTGAATGGTACTTCACCTTCTTGGTAGTAGTAATTTTTAATAAGATTCACTTTGGTATTGCTAAAAGGGTCACCGGAAGCAGGAACATCGAATGACTTGTTTTCGCCGAGAGGTAGTGGTACAGAACTGCAGGTCGGCTCGAAATTCAGTGTAGCCAATGGGTTCTGGATGTAGTTAATCATCATTGGAGATGGATCATTATCTCTATCAGCTTTGGTTGCTCGTCGAGGTAATGTTTGGCAATGAGTGTCGCTTGATGGTGCTTGAACAGTTCCCGAGGAATCACTCGGGTATGTCGTCGTAGGGTAAGGCGACATCGAAGACGGACGAAGAGTCTCGTAGACACTGTCGTCATCAGAAAGATTCCCATTTGGCTTTGTTGTCTCACCACCCACTGCTTTCGACTGCCCGTTGGGGCATATCACGTAGAGAAAAATGGGACAACCTGAGTTGGTGATGCCGTAGGTGTACAATGCTGCGTTCAAATTTGTGACAATATTTTTGCCTAAAACCCATCTTTGCAGTTCACTTGGTATACTAAATTCTTTCTCTACCTAAAAAGAAAAAACAATAAAGCAAAACTGAAAAGTGAAGCGGAAAGACAACTCACTTTGAGCTTGAGCATGTTGACCGTCATCGATGGATAGACCTGAAATGGTATCGGTCCCTTGTGCGTGTTTCGATCCTCGATATAAAGATAGGCACTGCAAAAGTAAAATAATTGAGAAAAAGAACAAAAACCATTGCAAAGTTAACATACACAATAGGCGAATTGAAGCTGATATTGTCTTTGTTGTTGTACACCAGTTTGCCAACCAGTGAGCAGTGAGCTCGCTTGATGGCTAGTTCTTTGGCTAGAACAGCTGCACGTTGATGGTCTCCGTTTGCAATCGCCAACTCCAACTCAGACATGAGATTTTCAGTGTCCACTTCTTTCGGCCACAAAATCTTGTCGCAAACTTTTCCAGAATCTGTCAAGTTGTAAAAAATTTAATTATTAAGATTAAATAAATATTTAGATTACTACTAATACTCACTGAGAAACATGCTTTGGTTTAATTCTTCACAGAACTGTGCCGTTGACTTAATCTGGCTCAAGTGTGCCAATGCACTCTTGTCATCCAGGAAGAAGGGAAATTCGGCACCAGTATCGTTCACTAGCGTCGGGAAACTATTTTCGGCACTTTGAAAGAGTCGTTCGGTACTAATGGGCGATCTGCCAGCCAAATCGCTCAGTGGATCTTCTTTGCTAAGACTCGGGTTGGCCTTGGATTGTTGGTGATTGAAAATAGACTCTGTCAACTGTGCTGCTGGAGTGCCGCACAAGTGGTGTGGCTTGTGCATCATTCCATTGTTATGCAGTAAACTAGGGTTGCGCATCGACGAGGTTTCGGAGAGGGTCGAAGTTGAAGAAGAGAGAGATGAGAGTGAGTGATCTGAGGTGCTACTTGTCAGCCACACATTGTGCGCTTGCTGGGCCGCTGTGACTAGTACGCCAGGTCCTGGGCAGCAATCGGCATGATGGGAGCACTGTCGACGACAGTGGCGGGTGTGGTTGCGTGATCTTGCCGACCGACAACGACACTGTCGGTGTTTGTAGCGTCGAGTCGGCTTTTCTGGCAAGTCATTGAAACTGGTTTGACAGAAAACATCTAACAAGCAACGCTCGTTGAGATCGGAGCGTTCAGCAAGTTCTTGATGAGATACACTTGTGCCACTTTGAGCAGGGTTATTATGGATACCTTCTGAGCCGTCGTCATCAATGAATTCAACCACAGTGGCTACACTAGTTGTGTTGGTGAGTGAGCCTTCAGAAAGAGCACGTAACAGTTCGTGACTGACATCGAGACCTTGTGTGGCAAGTTTGGAATCCAATTCGATACTGGAATGCTTATGACGGTGACGAAGACTGTGCTTAGGACTGAGCAATGCGTTCATTAAATCACTGACGGCCACCTCGCGCTCGCACTCACAGTCACTGTCGCTTGCTTGTTCTGGATAACATGTCTCTGCTTTGCAACTGACCTTAATGGGACTTTTCTTGGCAATGTCTCCCTTTGCTGGATTGCACCTTGGCAATTGACATGTATGCGACAAAACTGCCAGATATTCTTTCCAGTGATACAAACAGCATGTGTATTGAGAAAATGGCATAGATTGACTTCGATTTATCTCATTCTGTCGACTCTCTAGTCGCTTAGTTTGTGGGTTATACTGACAACCAAACACTTTGACATGATCAAACGTTTTAGATGGAAGTGCTGGAGCTACTTCTTCTGCTAAAAGCTTTTTCAATGTCTGTGGTGCTTGATATATTGGCTCAAGCTTCTTTGGCTCTTTGATTTTGTTTTGTTCTCTATTTTCTATTTGCTGTTTCAATGTTTCGGAATTGCACACCAACACAAGGTTCTCTTCATTTTCGTTTAAATTTTGCTCAAGTTCTCGGTGTGCGGGCTGAACCTCGACATCTTGCAGATTGACTTCGCTTCGAAATGATGTCATCGCATTGATGACGTTCTTCATGTTGAGCTGCTTTTGCTCAGAAAGTGAGCGAGTCAAATTTGGTGGCACTGGCACTGGACTCTTGGCAAGGTGTGGCACTTGTTGTCGGGCACTGGTGGCACTGGAACTGGTCACCAAACTCGAGTTGGAGGGGCTTTGTGGCAGAGAAGAAGGGCACGAAGTTGAGGCATTATTGGTAGAAAGTGGACTGCTTGAGGAGCACTGAGTTGTCTGGCTCACTGGAGGCTTTGGTGCTGGGCCTTTGTGCCGCCGACGACGAGGAGAAGGTGCGTTTTCACTGCTCGCATTAGTCGACGGCCTCGACCTGTCATAGGCTTCACTGCCCTCTCGTGTCAAACTTGTCATCTGATGTAAGCCAAAGACCAAAGATGTAGGTTAAAAGAGTACAAATGCCCAGCACCTCAAATTTTACGACATTGCCCGTGTATTGTAGGAAAGACAATTTGAAACTATTTCTCTCCTACTTACCTTGGCTGGAGCACTACTGCTGCTGCTGTTAGTCACTTCTTCAGAGATGTGACCCTCGATATGGTGTTGTTGCATAAACTCGTTGACACGACAAGGAGAGGCCTTGGGGACCCTGGCATTTTTTGCATTGTAAGAGGCAAATCTAGGTGAAGAGTGGTATAAAGCAGTGGGTCGAATAGTTGCATCGTTTTGGGGATGCAAGATATCCGATGAAAGACTGTTGAGAGGCTGTGTGTTTGGAGCGCTTGAGCTAGGCACATCTGCACTATAACTGGCTTCAGAAGAGCTGAGACCCAGCCGACTGGGCTTGGTTCGGTGTGACTTATCGCGCCCATCGCGGTTCGCTTTCTTGGTGCGCTTGGTATGCACTCGTGGTGATTTGTCTCGCTTGTCCGAACGGCGTAGTGCGTTGGAAAGAAAACAGGCCACTAGGGAGCGGAAGCCTTGTTTGCTACCGCTGCCATCCTTGCGGTTCGACTCCAGACTGCGCTCCGTCTCTGAGTCAATGTCGGACTCATCTGTCAGCACCGACCTAAAACATGTTATAGTTATATTTGATATATATTAACCCACTGTTTCAACTTTTCCTCAAAGTGTATGGTCTGTGAGTGACTCATAACTATCATATCTATCATAACCCTTTTGCAAGAAATTGTTGAATGACTGACTCACCTTCCGATGTAGATCTCGGCCACCGAGCTGCTCGAAGGGAGACTTGAGATTGACAGATCTGAGCCCGAACGTTCAAGGAGAGCCGAATTGAGCTGCTCACGTGCAAAGTTGTTTGGTGACGAGTCAAACTTGTGCGGTGACTTCTTGCCCAAGTGAAGTTGTTCGTGCGTATGTGTTGTGTGGATTGTCACCGACTTTCGCGTGGCTGATAGATGGTGGTGGTGGTGGGTGTGGTGAAGGTGGTGAGCGGTGGGATCGGTGGGCACGGTGCGTAGCGAGCTGATCACCTCACTATGCTTCCAGCTGACGCCGGTCTCCTTGATGGGCAACGCCGCTGAAGGCAGATCTTCTCCGCCGCAGCACATCTGAGCGTGTGGCTTGCTCGAGAAGTGACACATGTGAGCCATGTCCTCCGTCCATCGTTTCCCCTTGGGCTTGCGCGTCTTGCAGATGTGCGCACACGGGTGGTTGCAACTGTGACATTGACAGTGCCGGTTGTTGGGCGAGTGCACGTCATGGCCCACCTGTACGCCAGACACAACCAAATCAGTTCTCCTCTTTACTATGCCCTTCTCTTCTCATCTTTCATCTAAAATCTGTAAAACTATCTTGAAATATTCTTTTTGGCACTAAGTAACACTAGTTTCAACATTCTTTTGAACCTTAAGATGCCACAGGCATCAAATAATGATAAGTTGAATGATTAGTCTACTAAGAGTATTGCCAAAACGATGAATGTCTAGGCTAAATGCAAGCTTTCCTGTAATGCATTTCCTCTTTTCCTCTTCTACGTATTCTTTTCTGGAATCTCGACTAATAGCAAACTTGAACAAAAACACAATTAGGACGAAAAGCTTAGCAAGAAAGAAAGAGAGTGAGAGAGAAGAATCTAAAAGCAGTAGTGTTCATTCAAAATGATTGACTCTAATTGAATAGCAATGCGCGCAAGCTAGTCAAGCAGTGCGTGTCGAGTGGCGTTAATTCACCACTCTAATACAGAGTAACTCGAGTAGCAAGCCTTTCAGTCGGATTGCAGCACTTGGAATCGGTGAGTTGACTGGCCATTGCTAAGTGGAATGGGGCAACAATGTGGGCACTCGAGTTGCACCACCGATTGGCGGACGCGACTGCGATTAGTGCTGTTCAAGCCAAGTTCACTGGGCCAACAACAATCGATAAAACGACTAAGATGATCGGTTCGAGTCGAAAATTCGAGTTGAGTGCTAGTCGAGTACCAAGCCAGTACACACTGTCAAGCGTAGCGAAGAACCATTTTTTTATGCGCTGGTAATCGATGTAATTCGACACTGCGACAGACGATTGAATTTCAATGCAAAGCCTATCATTGATGGAATAGTCTATCAACACTGCAATGGCCACTCTGTTGCAGTGATGATCAGTGAGCGCATCTAATTGAGAAATCATTCAAATGCACTACTGAGCCTGAGTAGAGATGCCACCGCGCCAGGCCAGACAGAGAGTGGCACCCGTGACAGAGTGTGTGAGAGTTATTGACTAAACAAAGAAATCACTGAGCTCAATTGACAATCGATAGACCGAGGATCGTGCTAGCACACCACTCGACTTGCCTCCTTCTACAACGCTGCTTCACATTTATTCTCTTAATTTATTTATGTGGCCATCTACTAAAGTGAGCATGGAAAAGCTCCGATGAGCTTTTAGAAGTTTTGTTCACTGGATCATACTATTTATCCACGGACCAACTTAAACAATAGTACTTCATGTGTTTACTTAGACCGGCAAGTCTCGTTCGTCCAAGAATCAATAAATGCCTTTTACCAATAAGTGGGTGAGAAGATTGCACCAGACTAATCTAATAGAAGAATGATTTAAGAACATGCGGGTTTACTGTGCAACCTTCAGTGAGTCTGACAAATAGATAATGCGCAACATGAGATAACCTACCATGGCGAAGCGAACAAATGACTTGGCAAAAGCGACAAGGTAGTAAGTTTGGCGTTACACACTACGATGGTACTCGATTACATCAATCAAATGACACAAGCTTGACCAGTCGAACAGACCTAGAGCACCAAGTGGGAATGAATGGTGCAGTCCCAGGCAGACCAATGCCGACTGGAGACTTTATAGGCAGTGGTGGGGAGATTGCGCGCATCCAGGTTATTGATGCAACTATTCAATGGTGACTGACTACCACAGAGACCCCGATGGACAGTGAGATGCGACAGCACCACCAATCTTGTCTCTGGTCCAGTGTAATAAGGTTACATTTTTTATGGCTGCCCACACATTAATTGGATTTATTATATTTAACATTAATATTAAACATTAATGAGCCATCTGAGATGTAAATGTAAGTGTTGCAAGAGGCCAGTGGCAATCCAATTTGCAGAGCCATGGCCATGGTTATGACGCCACTGAGAGTCAGAATTGATTGCTCCCTCCCGGACTCCCCTTGGCCACCAGTAGCCCAAATTAACCAAATCATAATGTATGAGAACTAAATAAATTAAGGAATCGCATCCAAGACAAACAGGTATACGTACGTGATGTGGCGCGTTGAGATAGCAGTGCGGTACGCTTGTGGTTGGCGATCGTTGGATGCTAATGAGCTGGCCTGGCTTCAGCTGGACGGACATGCGAGACAGCATCGTGCCTGCGGTGTGGGCAGAAGAATTAACTGACGGGTCAGATGATTGCAGCATTGCATTGCTGTGCATAGGACACTGTTTGAACTGGGCCACAGAATGAGGAATTGCTGGTGGTGGTGGTGGCCATTCTGACCAACCACCATGACGACAGCTAGCTGGAGCTAGCATTGGTTACCATACGATACGTTCCCTGGCAGGAGTTGCACACAACTGGAGACACTGTTTGCCACACGTCGTGGTGCCTAGCAATTCTTGGCATTAAAAACAGATGCGAGCCGAGCGAAACCAATCACTGGGTGATCCATAGCTAGCGCACGCGGAACGATGCGGCACACGCGGCACTGAGCAAACGTGGCCAGAGTCGAACCACCTCCCGAATGTGGTGGCCAGTGTGCCAGCACTAGCACTGGCACCGCTTCACATTAGCGCCTAAACGAGCAGTGCTTATATACGAAAAGTGCATCAATTCAACTATCTCGTCTTATTGCAACAGTCTAAGTCAACGACTAAGTTAGAAAACAAAGTATATTTTTCTTATAGACAAAAAAGTTTTTAACATGCACTGATTTAATGAAGCAATCAAGTGTTTTGAGTAAACAAATCAAATAATATCGCCACGCACTTTACGGCAATGGGCTCGCAAAGCAACATTATTTAGACGGTTGTTCATATGTAAGCATCTTTTTGCCCAATCACTCTTTACAGTCTAAATTGAATCAAATTAAAAATGTAAATAAACGATAGCATTTCTTAGAATAACAAAAAAAAACGCTTGCATGTTGGCGAGCAGATAAAGTGCGGCTTTATGTAAATGCGTGCATCTATGCCGCGCGGTATTGGCTTAAATTTAATAATCAAATAACGCCAGCTCTGTTTAGCAAACATGCCAAGTAAAGCGATCATTGCCTGTATCGGTTTGCCACTGGGTGCTCACCTTTTCAATTACACCAAAAGCTTTCAAGAGAGACACATCTGCATCGCGGGTAGCAGTGAGTGGCGCGTCGCCTGACTCATTTCCCCAGAGCCCTACTGCGCGCTGCACGGCAGTTTACCTGAGCGAGGTCTCCCGGCGTAGTTGTCCACTTTGGTGAGGTCGGACAAGGGCAGAAACTTGGCAAAATTCTCCTTGGCCACAAAGTAGCGTCGTCCTTCCACGGTTCCATCACCTGAGCCGATGGCATTGTCCTGAGCAAAACATTACATTACAGGTAGAATTACATTTTTCACACAGGTGGGTGCAACTTACAAATTCGACTCCCACGGTCCAGTCGTTAGTAATTTGTGGCATGCGTCCGATCCACTTGACTACACCGAACTCGGGTCCTGAGCTACGTACCCAAGCCACCCGTTCGCCGAGAGAAAGTGTTGGTGCCACAGGCTCGGTGAATAGTGGGTCGTCAGATGACGAGCTCTCCTCTGGCGCCGTGGGACTGAGCACTGCAAATGGCAACACCTCAGGTCAGATTGCATTCACCAATGGTCACGCGTCTCATTTTTCGCCAATTGTGGTCTTTCTCCAAAATACCACCAATAAATAGTTTGCATCGCTGACTCTGCACCATATGACCATCATCGTTAAAGCTAAGCAGGTGTGAAAGCAGTAAGTCATATGGCCAAACTCTCCAAGTACAAGACACACCACATCGAAATGAAATTAAAGGACTAATCTGATTAAGACTAGGAAGTAAAAACTATAATAAAAAATTAATTTGGCAGCAAGATGATCTAAGCAGTTTGGAGTCACTTGGAGTCCGGATGACTGCTTCAGTGCCTCATTGCAGCGCTAATCGAGCGCGGACAGCACACCTGCCCACTGTGCCAGTGGTGCCAACATAGCGTCAAACGTTAATAAATAAAGTAAATAACATTTCAATGACAAATGTTTCGGAAAAATCTAATAGCTGTGCAGTGGTCGGACCGACTGGCATCACACAGCCTGACACCAAGCGCACAACTGAGGCTTGATTACACACCGGCGCTGCTTGCCTCTAACCTTCTTGGTTGGCACTAATGCTTCTTATTATTAAGACAGTTAACAGTAGAAAACACTCACTTTTGCCTCCCCCACCCCTTTCACCAGGGCAACAGGAAAGCCAGCAAGCACTCCGTGTGTCTCTCCCTATCGTTCGGTACCATCAACTCGATGAGCACACGCTGACGCGAATGACTAGTTTGAGTGACTGGCGGTGCACGATCCACCATTGGATGCCGAATTTCCGTCAAATTTTAGTACTGTTTGTCGCCATAAATCTATTCTCCTATTACAAGTAAATTGAAAGAAAGTGCTAGTCAACGAAATCGAGCAGGGATCGCAATAACACTAATGACAGACTTGCTGCAAGCAAAACAGAATAAGAAAATAAGAGTTTTAAAATGCACGATATCATCTGGCCTACCAAATATAGAATTTTATACACAACAAAATGTAAATACAATTCAAAGAAGAAAAAGTGCGAATCTTAATCTTGGAAGTATGGAACAAAACAAGTGAGATCGTTGCTTGCTGGATTTGGCAGGCGTCAAAAGCATCATAATCAAAGTTGACTGCTCGGAATATGTCAAAGTGGGCAAGTGAAGCAACGTATCAATGCAGTCGATCGAATGGTTAGCAATGAGGCACCATCGAGGCAACAGAAGAGATGTGTCACTTGGGACAATGGCTCTAGTTGACGAGCCGCGGGAGTCGGGCAGCAGCGATGGTATCTGTGCTCGGGCCATAGCAAGACCATGCATCGTTGGCATGGCCATCACAAGCACAAGTGGTGTTTGGTGTAAACAAATGAAGCCAATTCTTGTTGTTGGCGACTTGAGTTTTTAATTATCTTAATGTGCACCGAGGGTAGTGTAGCAATGGCTCAGCAGTGACCGATCAATGCCGGCTGTGCAAGCAAGTGCTAGTTCGTGTAGGGCACGGCAAGACAGCTAAATGCGATGCTGCGCGAGCGCGCGATCGCATTTCATTAGCGCTTCCGTCTTATTGCCAACAATTCATGCCCGACAATTCATGTTGTTGGCTCGATGTTGTTGTCGCCATTCTTAATTTCTTAATCGGGAACAGCGAGCCACGGCTCGAGTCGACTGGCGCATAATTGCACCCTGTCGCCGAGTGGTGAAACGATTGGCAGCGGGCAGCACCAATGTCACCGACAGGCAATCGAGATTGGCTACGATGATAGAGTGGTCAGATGAATTCCGAATTCGATTGCTGCATGCGAACAAGTCACCAGCCAAAAATAAATAATTTATAATGGTGGTAAAGTGTAACCACCACGCGGCGATACAACGTTACCAGCACGAGCAGCAATCCATCATGGCATTCCAAGTCTGCCTTGACTGCTTCAACTCAATAGTTCTGGGAATTATTAGAGAAAAAAGTTTTGTCGCTGATCAAATGATACAACAGTGTTCCCAACAGAGACGCGGTCGTAAAGAAAAGCAGGAAAATTGATTTATAATCAGTTGACCTAGATGAATCAAACGATGTTTTGAGCCAAACGGTAATGATGTATAATTGTGACTCGAACCGTCGAGCCTGCACGGTCCATCGCTCACGGGGCTCAGCGAGTGGCAGCGCCAGAGATAACCAGAGGGCTGACAGTTGAAGCAGACCAAAGACATCTACTGACAGTGACAATCGCGCCTTAACTCAATTTACCCTAATGTAAAATTCTAAATTTAATTTAATTTTAATTCAATTGTAGCCGATTAGCAGCGATCCAAAGTAGTCTAAATGGAGTGTGTGGAATGAAGACAGAGAGAATGATAAGAAGAGCAGCAATCAGGTGTGTGGGTATGTGTGCGGCTCCTACCAATTTGAGCGGTTCGATCGCGCATGGGGCACATAAAAAAGACAAGCAGCTCGAACGTGACCAAGCTAACCAGTGGCCACTTGGCTTAATGGTGTGCCGATTGCAATTGAGTTTTAATGTCTGTAAATTACTTTTCAATTTATTAAAATGACTAATTTAAAGCACGTTGCAGTGAAGTCATCTCACCAGGGGCAAGCAATTCACAATGTTTAACGCGAGAGGAAAAAGAACTTATTAATTTTGTATAAGAATTTGGTGGCCAATTTGATTAATTCGGAAAACGTTGGTAGCAGGCACCAAAGTTGGCACGATGATGATCAATGGGCAATTCAATCTGGATCAATGTGTCCGGAATACTGATCATTGGGGAAACAAAGGCAGAGGGCAACCCAGCAAAAGTAGTGTGAGCGGTGGAGGCATGCATCGCACGGCGCTTCTCTCTGGCCGATTGGCCACAATCAAAACCCATTTGTCCGCCACCTCCATGAGCGCATCAAGAGACCAGTAAGCACGCAGCATCGAGGACATCGCGACCATCCAGCGCGGACTTGTGCTAGTCGCATTCAAAATTACCAAGTAATAACAACTCTGCTCGTCTTACTAGTGCTCTTACTCATGCAATTGGCTGCCAAAATGCAATGCAATGCCGAGCATAGTCCGACATGAATTGGCTCAACCAAGTGAGCCCTAGTTCCAAATAGGACAATTGTTGGCACCATAGTCAGATGCCGAATTGACTTGAACCAATTGGGCTCGCGTTGGCGCGCCAATCTCCGATTGCTTTTCAACACCGGTCAGTCCAGTTAGAGAGCTCCAAATGGCACACATTACACGGTGCAGCGTAATTGAAATGTCCCTCAAGTTTACACCCGATGTACACAATGTTATTGGCACACAAGGGCTAAGCGAGCGCGCTCACCACTTATCGAATCTGGTTTGGAGCAATGCAATTCGTGTGCTATCGCTACGAAATGTTTATAATTGCTAATGGTGCCGCGAAAATTATCGCCATTGTCCGGCGGTGTGTGTGCGCCATAATAGGCTAAGAAAAATGGATGCGGCGAGCGGGCAAGTCGAGTTGCCAGACCGAGCTGGCACACCGCGCGCCAATGCTGTGAGCTGAATCGTATAATTACAAGACCAGTCTCAATTTGTTGTCTTCCCTTTCCTTTCCTTGTTCTCTTCTTCAATGCCCAAGTGCATCACTATCGGTGGTTAGCAATTTGCAATGCAAATCGCAATAGCGCACACGAGCCAGCTCTATCGCTTCGATTGTTGCTTTCTGGTGTCAAACTTGACTGCCACCGGGAATCATGCTCCGATAGATGCCCAAGCGCGCGTCTGCTAAACCACAGTAAAGTACACCACTCTTATCAAAACAATGTAAAAATAAGAAAAATCAAATTAATAATGACTGTAGACAGGGAGAGAGAGAGAGAGAGAGAGAGAGAGAGATATTACGCTTTAAACGAGCGATGAGCTTCGATGGCGGCGAGCCGATAGCGGCTTGGCATTGTTGGCGCGCGCCACCAAGCACAAAAACGTCTGCTCGTTGGCTCACTAGCACCCGAGTCAGAGTTATTAATATGGCGCCCATCGATATTGGACAGTGATCAGTGAACAATTTGAGGCATTTGGAAACAAGTGATCGAGCGTGCAAGTGAGCCGGCAAGTAATTGCAGCAAGAGTGGCCGTAGGAGTGAGTCGTGCCATCGATGCCAATAAATAGCGCGATTCGGTTATTAATGATGCCGCATATTTCACTGTTCCAATTGAGTCGCGCAGCTAGAGCGGCGCTTTGACGTATTAATTGATTATATCCTATCACATGCTGCTGTCATTGCTACTGTCCGAGAGTGAGTCAAGCGTGCCATCTGAGGCTGTTGCTGTAAGTAGGGACAAGGCAATTGAAAATCGATTAGAGCCACTAACCTGAAAGAAACTGTCCAAAGGTGCTTTGACGCTTCTTAGCCAGATACGAAGGTAGAGCACGCACATCGATGCTGTGACGAGCCTTACGACTACGTAGAGCAGAGGCTATCAAGGCATGTGTTGGAGGCTTGTTCAAAGTAGCTAGTTTGGCAGGCAGCCGAGGTAGATCATTGAGTTGATAGGATTCGGTGGTAGTAGTCGAGGTAGGTGAGTTGCACGACTCCTTGGCATGACGTGCCGTGCCGGAGTTACTTGCGTCGCCCGTGGCACCTGAACTACCCGACGAGCCAGCGCCAGCACTTCGTGGTGGTTTGAGACGAGGTCGGCCATCGCTCTCCGATTGGCCCGAAACGTGTGTGTGCTGAAACTTGTGGCACAGGTAGTCGGGCATGCTGCAGCTGCTGTTGGTACGGCTAGCAGGTTCGATCTGGATGCTTGCCGCTTTGACAAGACCTTCATCCTCTGCCGAGTTCTTCTCACTAGTGCTATCAAAGAATTGGAAGGTGGATGAGTAGACTGATTGCAACTGATTGAATTACCTATGAGCAGACTGAATAGTGGACCAAGTTGGTGGAACAGCCAGGGGCAATATCGGTGCCGGTATTGAAGCGGCCGAAGGCGAGGGTGACTTGTCCATTAGCGACAAGGTGGGAAGGCCAATCGTGGTGCTAGCTGAAGGACTCGTTGCTGACACTTCATTGCTAGTGGATGGTGAAAGAATTTGTACCGTGCGACTCGCACTGGGACCATCGTGCAGCGAGGAGAGCACGGGAACGGGTGTCGGAAACGAGGTTCGGTATGTGGTTTTCGACTTGTTCTCGTGGCTGCTCGCTTGGCCAGACTTAGACATCACGTCGCCGATCGGTGACAGCTCAGTGCCAGACTCGACCCAAGGGCTGATGCACCTGCAGACAGGCCAACATTAGAGAAAACCATTAAAGTCAAACACTTTCGCATCACTAATGCCAGACGCTAGAGCTGAGTGGCCAAGCACACAGCAAAAGTTTTTACACCCCGATGACGGTGAACCTAAAATATAAGAAGACAAAACGACTACATCGAACTTTTTGATGCATAAAAATTAAAATTCTGTGATAAGATAGCTAGAGCAAACTTTGAAAATCTGATTAAAATAGATTTAAAAGAGATCAACGCGACTAATCGATAAATCGATAGTAGCTATGCCAAAAGAGGCTTAACCCAAAACTAATAACGCTGAGTATAATTGAACAGATTAGAGTCAACCGAACAGCGGGCACAAGGATCCATTGATCACTTGGAGTGACGCCATCAGGCCACTACTGGCAAGCCAGAGCCAAGAAGATTAGAGTGGACTGCTGCGTTGGCTAAATTAATGGAGTCCGGCACGGTAAGCATTCGTGGCAGGCACATCCCTGAAACGAGTTTAAACTGGGCCGCGTTGCCTATTAATCACTCCACTTGGCACTAGAAACACGTTTAGATGTAATGTCAACAAGTTAGCACAGAAATCGACATTTGGACTATGCTTGCCTTACTTGCACAACCAGGCATTGGTACGGTGATAATGTGGTTGTGAGACAGGCGGCGGGCGGACAGTTGGCGCCCAGCCGACTTCTATCTAATTGTCACGAATCGAGTTGTCCACTAGAACACTTCAACAGACGGGGTGACGCAAATCACACACACACACACGATGACACTCTTTGGGCTCAAGCCCAATCCCAGTCACGCACATGCGATCAGTGCAGGTGCCACACTATACCCACCGCCAAAACACCGACACTGTTCTTTCTACCTCTTTATTGACAAACATAACCAAAGATGGTAAATCACAAAGTTCTCAATTAAAATAGGGATCTCAGCTTAATCCAATCGAAAATCGAATTGGAAGAAAAACAAC
>DVQH01000373.1:0-26626 GCA_018231625.1 Papilio phestus
TGGGTAATTATTATATTAAATATATATTTTAATTATGATAGTAATGTGCTAAAGTTTCTTTTATACTGTCAATTTGCAGGTTCAAAAGAAGCAGAGAGATTAAAGTTAGAGGTAAATTATGATTTTGTTCACTCTAAATGGCAATTGTTTTGTGTTTGTTAACCTTTGTAACGTTGTATTGTGTTTCAGGGGAATCAATATTTCAGCAAAGGATACTACTCGGAGGCGATTCGATGCTATTCTGAAGCTATTGAGCACGATTCCAAAAATGCGATTCTTTATTCCAATCGGGCATTTGCGCACATCAAACTTAAGGAGTATGTTTTTGGGCATGAATGATCTGTAGATGATACTACTTTACCTTTCAGCTATCTTCGAGCCGAACGTGACTGTGATAAAGCTCTTGATCTGAATGACACGCTCGACAAAGCTTACTTTCGTCGTGGCATTGCTCGCAAAGAATTAAAACGCTTCAAGCCTGCCTTGGAAGACTTTACAGCTGCGCTCAAGATATCGCCCAAAAGTGCGAACATTAAGACCGAGTGTGAATCGTTGAAGGAGTTGATTCAAAATACTAAACGTATCAAATTGGAACCTATCGAAAAGGAGGAAGAGTTTCAATCAAAAGTGCCATTGAGGAAGATAAATATTGAAGATGGTGCTGCCGACGAGGTCAAAGGTAAAGATGAAACCAGCTCAAAGATGTTTACCCAACTGCGCAAGATGGCCATTAGTCATTTACCAAAGAATTATCTCGAGTTTGAACGAGGTTGGCGAGAAGCCAAAACAGAGGATCGACTCGAGTATTTGGAACGAATCGATCTTGCTTCCTATCACACCATCTTTACCTATCCATTCGATCCTCAAATGCTTTTTGAGGTGATTCAAGCTCTTGGTGGCTCAACCAACAAATTACTTATTTATCAAATATTCCAAATCATTACTTTAATGCCTCGTTTTGACATTACCATTATTTTCTTCGGTAAATCTGAAAAAGAGGGTAAGATTTTACATTTTTCAATTTGTTTATGTTTAAATAACCAATTTTTAAATTTCGATTTAGCATTGAAAGAAATTTTTCAAAAATTAACTTCACTTGACATGGACAGGGAAAAAATTACAGCATTGGCAAAGACTTTCGATATTGAATAGAAATAAAAATAAAAACAAGCTCAATCACTTTCATTATCGCTTGGTGGAAGGTCCAGATTACGAACTTGTTCTGAGATCTGGTTCAAATTCATTGCGTCCTCTTGCACGTGCAAGACTCCTTTCGAGTCGTCACACTCCGAGTAGCGTTGAAGCAGTTCTTGATTGAGTTTGGTAAAAGATGAGCCCCACTTGAACTTGCCTAGGTAGTAATCGCAATGCGATTCAAATCCAGTGATGCGAAGTGCAGCAGCCACTGCTTCCACACAGGACAACTTGCACGGTGTGCCATAGTTCACAGGGTTCGCCGCCAACATGTAGGGTAACAGTCGTAAGTGCTTGCCTTTCATCTTGTGGAACGGTGTCTCTTGGATCTTGTTCCATGAACAGTCCACAACGGCAATACCATCTTTCTCAACAATCGCCCGATCAGCGGGTGAAATGCAGTGGGTTGCAACTGGGGTCAAAATGATTCCGCTGAATCGATGACCAAGTTTAAGCATTTTGCACATATCCATTCGCACCAGTTTTCGTCCCGTGCAACGCTTAGGATTGCAATGCTTCAAATCCCACATTGCAATCTTCAGTTTTGGCTCAGGCTGCAAAGGTGTTTCGCTCTCTTGGTCACTGTCTGACGATTGCTCATCACTTTCATCCTCATTTTCGGATAAATCTTGAGAAGCTCGTAAAACGACATCACTCGAGGCTAGGTCCTCGTCAAGTACTTCTACCCTGCCACTACCGGATTGATGCTTTCTACTTTTGCCCATTTTTCAACTCCAAACAAAACCATGTGCACATGATCACACGGGTCATTCACAACTTTGGTGATGTCATCAATTATTGACATTAAAGAGTTGGAAACTACCGCGATCAATCATCATAACCACCATTATCCTCAGTGGAGGTGGTCGGTGCAAATGTCAACTGAATCGGCGTCAATTGGGAATTGATCATCAATGATCGATGGATCGTGAATGTGCGCCACTGGAGAAAGTGGCAGATAGGGACATTATTTCTCGAATCAGGTTTGGCAAGTGCGTGCCGCCACTACATCTATGTGAGATGTGGGACAGAACGTCACTTTGAACCGTGTTAATGATGAGATCGCCAGTGAAAAGAACAACTGGCGCGGTGGGACAAAGGTGATGCTCGAGCTGGTCGAGGTCACCAAGTGGATGGACAATGTGACCCGAGCTATAGCTATAGACATCTGGTGATGGCCGAGCGAGTAGTGTTGTGGTGCGTTGTGCACTCCTCTACTGGGCCGCCCTCGCCTTGTAAACCTCGTAATCACATGCAAAGAAGTGTGGCTTATAATGCTTCAAGAAAAATAAAAGTAGTTTAACTTGTAATGAAGAACAGAATCAACGTTAAATTAACATTTACAATTCAAAAGTTATACTAATTCTAATTAGATTAAATTGGTATAATTATAAAAATATTTAATTTTTACACTGTGAACCTTAAATGGGAGACAAAACCAAGTTTAAATTTACAAAATATTTCAATTATATACAATTATATGTACTTATAAAGTTGGACAAATGAAAGGTAACCAGATAGATTTGAAAGAGTGTAGTATGTCACCACGAATAGGCCACACTTATTAAAAAGTGAATGCGAAGTGTAGAGTAGTGGCCGCTCGGTGCAGTCTGCATGAAGTAGATTGAGTAGAGGCACGAATTGCAGGCTGGCAGACTAGTCGGAGTGGCATAGGCACACACCGACGCGCTCAACATCTGCTCAGACTGGCTCACTCTCACCACACTCGCCACGAGCACTACCAACACACCACGAGTTCAGCACTTTGTTTTGGCTCATATCCTCAGCGTCCAACAATCCAATTATCTGGTATAACCGCGACAGAGTAAGACAAATTCATCCGATTCAGTCATACCTTGTTGCAATTTGACCAGGTAGATGAATTGATGCGTTACTCGTGTATAGGGATGTTTGTTTTGGTTTGCACGGGCATCGCGCACTAACCCATCCCATCCGCGCCCTCGTCACCCAAAGTCCTCCATTGTAGAAAAAACGAAGCACCAGACCATCGAGAAGTCTACTCGATCCGTGGCTTGACTTGAGAAAAACACTTTCCACTATTCTCATTCCTTCTCGAACGTTCTGCACGCGACACTAGTTATGCTTCGGTGGCGTTAGCCCACCATTTGTACCTCTATATTCTCTCTCCACACTTTCTGGTGTTCCTCAAAATTAATTAATTAATTAGTTAGTTTTCAAAGTGTTCTATATTACATTTGTGTTATATTATATACATACATAAAAAATATTTACATAAGGTATAAGTTTGCATCTAACTCTTTATACAAATTGATAGCATTTCTATTATTTAGTGTTGTCGCCTCAAGATGACTATTTTACCGAAGAAAAAGCAAAACAAGAGCGAAGAAGAATGTGATAAAAAAGATCATTCGAATGAACGATACAACTACGTCCACCATAGTACGGGTGGAAGCGGTGCCAGCAGTCAGCTCACTTCTGGCAGTCGAGTCAGGTCCTCGAGAACTGACGATAAACGACCAGCACCCGATGGTGAGGGCGACTTAGCTCCCATTCAATCGTCACATTCAAAACGGCGTCACCGAGGCACCAGGGAGCGTGACCACACCGGAGACTTTTCACGCTCTCTGGTGCGTTCTATGCCCAAGTCATCTATCGGCTCACCACCTAATCCACCCCGAGACCAGGAGAGTGATTTAGCTATTCCCGGCTGTAGCACCGAACACACGAGCCGAATTCATCTTGAGGGTAGGCCCAACGAGGAGGAAGAGGAAGACATCTCGGGCTACAACAGTGGCGATGAATATCACAAACCTCAATCTCACTGGACGGACAATGATTGGGAAGAGAAGGAGCACACTTTTGAGCGCATTATTCGCAAGAATGGTTTCATTATCAAGAAGATGTGTGAAGATGGTGCCTGTTTATTCCGTGCTGTTGGTAAGTTTGCCTGTCGATTGCGTCATGTGATCCGAATGTAACATATGGGTTTCACAGCGGACCAAGTCTATGGTGATCAAGAAATGCATTCGCAGGTCCGCAAACTATGCATGGATTACATGGTAATAACCGAATGCTTATGACTTAGTTTGCTTCAATCAACTCACTTTTTTGGATGTGTTTCAGGAGAAAAATTGTGATTACTTTTCACAGTATGTGACAGAGAACTTTGCTGATTACATTCAGCGTAAACGATTTGATCATATCCATGGAAATCACATCGAGATGCAAGCAATGAGCGAGATGTTTAACCGGCCTATTCATCTATACCAATACTCGACCGAGCCTAGCAACGTTTTCCAGGGTGACGGGCAGAGGACAGAAGATGAGCCAATCCGCATCTCATATCACCGCGGTGTTCACTACAACTCGATTGTCAACCCCTACAAGGCTACTATTGGAGTGGGTCTTGGCTTGCCTTCCTTCAAGCCTGGCTTGGCCGAGAAGTCACTCGTGGAGAAGGCTAAGCGTGTCTCGGAACAGCACGAACTCGAACAGGTAAAGTTTCACTTTGTTGTGCTTTGCTTCATTGTGTGCTTCATTGATACTTGACACAGGCGATGTTGGAGGACAAGATTCGTGCCACAGACTGGGAAGCCACAAACGAGGCCATCGAGGAGCAAGTGGCACGTGAGTCTTACCTCGAGTGGTTGCACGAGAACGAGTTGCGTACTCGCAAGAAGACGTGCTCAAGCTCAACTATGGGCAAGTTCGAAGAAAGTGGTTCTTCCTCACCCAAGTCCTACTCGCCACGCTCGGCGAGTCAGGCCAAGGCGTGCTCGCCCAAACCCAACGAGCGGCTCAGTCCCAAATTGAGGTGCAATAGTAGCGAGCTGAGTGAGAGCAGCATCGCCACCAGCAATAACATCACCACCGCCATCTCGTCGTTACCCACCAGATCTACACGAAGTCCGCCTCGATTTGACCTCAACCGACCTGCAGAAACGTCGGCATCCTTTCTCAGAGAAGTGCCGCCATCTATTCTAGGTATTGTCCTGTTTTTAATTACATTTTATAGTTTGACATTTTAAATAACTACTAATTTTTAGAGAAAATCTCAATAAGCTTTAATTTAAAGTCAATTTTCCTCAAAAAATCATTTTTCATTTTGAATACACTAACAAACTGTATTCAATTTGAGTTTGGGGAATATTGAAGAGTATTAATTTCTAAACACTGGTAACAAATTTGGTTTTCTTATTTTATGATAGAAAAAGTTTGTTTATTAAAATTTTGAAAATTGTGTGAAGGAAATGATTATATTTGATTTGATTGGGAGGGAGTTTTATGATTAAGTAGATTGCGTTTCTTCTTTTATATAACTACTAGTGACATTTTACATTGAGATGCTAATCAATTGACAAAAGTTGAAAATGATAGCAAATGACACTACATTAGTAAGTTATTTATATTAAAGTTGTACAATCACTGTTCTATGATGTTTGATGTCTGTGATGGCACTTAATTACAGGCCTAAAAGACTGGGACGACGATGAGGAAGACATAATGGCGCAGGTGTTGGCTCAGTCTCAAATGGAATATCTCGAATCGCTAAAGCGAAGTAAGCAGAGAGCGAGTTCACCTAGTGGGTCTGCTCCTAGCTCATCCAATGCCACCACATCTAGCAATGACTACTATCTCTCCTTACCCTCTACTTCATCGGAACACTTTTGAGATCAAGAGAAAACCTCTACTCTTGACACTACCGATCTTGTCTTGCCCACGGATCTTCCCTATAAAAAAAACGGTCAAAACTAATCATATTTAGAGATGCAATGTATAATTTTATGTTATGATATTATTATCTTTTTGTGTATAATTAATATATAAGCTATAATGCTGCTGATGGCTTCTCTTCGATTTTGCATATAGTCAACACTGTTTGTAGATATTTTTTGCTTTTCCTAAACTTTATATATATAATTTTATGTTTGATATTATTATTATTATTATAAGAAACTAAAGAGCAATATAATACAAAACATAATTGAACAAACCATGTATCACTTGTATTGATTGTGATTGGTGATTCATCACTGATAGCCAAGGCAATTGGATTTGACCTACAAAGTTATATCATAATATATTTATTCAAGTTAGTATAAGTAAAATTAAAAACAAGAAGAATCATCACAATTGTCTAGAATTTGAGACAAGAAAAAAAATATGGCAACATATTCTAGGAAAAAATGAATGAAAATGACTAGAGAGGAAGGGGACTTGGGCCGGCTTAGCACCTTAGACAGGCTCGACGTAGTTTCCAGGAAAGGTGCCAAACTTGCCGGTGAGCGTGGATCGACCCAGGAACCAACCATCGTCACATTGGATGGTGACTGTGAGCAGATCGCCATACTGCAACTCAAGCTCGTCCATCTGTTGCGGCTTGTAGGGGTAGAGCACGCGGTAGATGCGTGGTTTGGGCAGGCAGAAGCGTTCCACACTTGCGCCCGGTTGCCGACTCGCATCTGGCGCCCGCCGAATCTGGTGAACCGAAGAACTATAGCCTCCGGCTGGCTCCGAGCTCGTGCTGCTGAAGTAAATCATCGGGTCAGCGGAGGCGGGAATGCGCGACCCGGTGGGCAGGTGAACCCCGCCGAGTTGCTGGATTGGTGTGGAACTTGTTGGCAGTTGAGGCATGCTGGCCATTGGTCCCAGCGACATGGAACCAGTGCTGGAGCCAGCTGAGGGTGGTGGCGTGGCCAGCACCGAGGATGAACTATCCGCCGAGGGGTGGATCAGATAAGACCGAGTGGTACTGCCACTGGGCGCCGGACTTTGCGACATGCGCGACTCGGTGCTGCTCGAATCGAGCACTGGCACAAGCCAAGCCACATGGACAAGCAAGCACGCGTGACACGGACCCGGACATGGACGGACAAGCGGGTGGAGAAATTGCCAGAGAAAGAAAGAAAGACGAGAAAACACGAGCTGCATTAGTCAAAGCACGAAGGAACATGCATCACCCAACCAGATTACTACACTTCAGCAATCAGTTTTTTTATTCAAAACTATTTTCTTTAATATATTTAATAGTTTCTTTATAGATCTTTGTACAAATAGTTAATTACAACAGATGTTAGTGATAGTGATAAACACTAATGAGTTGACACTTCGCTACCAATGAGTGAGCTATGTATATAAGAGAAAGAAAAGTAAAAAGTGCTCAACACGAACAGCCATGATGGCACAATAAATTAGACAACAAAGATGGTGGTAGTTAAGAAGATAAGCTCATAGAAAGCTTAGCGATAAGCCGCTTTAAGACACATATCAAGGAAGAAATGAAAGAAAAACGAAAACAAAGATATTGATTAAAAATATAGATTATAGTAAAGATAGAGAGTTTGGGTTGAGTGAAATAGCTTACCTATTGGCTGCTTGACTGGTTCCACGTAGCTGACCGGAAAGATGCCAACGTCCTGTCTCTCATTGATGCCTTCATACCAGTTATTGTCTACTCGCCTCAATAGCGTTAGTTTTTCACCCTGTAGTATTGCCAAACGTTGGTAAATGACGATTGAAAACCTAATGTACCTTTTTGAAGGAGATTTCCACGCTGGTTTTTGCTTGAAAGTCAAACTTAGCTCTTGCAACACCGTCTTGCTCATAGTCCAAATAAGTTCGCGGCACGAATCCCTGGGTGTTGCAAACCGATGATTAAACTTAAATCAACTATACTATTTTTGGTTTTATGTATTATGTATTCATGGAACAAAAACAAAATATCGAGAGAAACGTAAACCACAAACATAAAAGTGGTTATCTTATCGTTCGCATTTGACACTGCAGATGTGGTAAAATGAAATGTGGACCACCTACCACGAGACCACTGGAGCAATCCTCCACTTCGACCCAGTTGTGGTTGACACTTCGCCTCACCACTACCAGATCGCTCTTCTTGACAGCTAGCTCATTGCGGCCCATCGCCTGGAAGTCGTAGAGCACTCGAGCCACTTTCTTCGGTTCGTTCTCTGGCGAGAGAAAAGATAAAAATCGTTGACAAACGTGAACGTGTGAGTGGTCGAAGAGCAAAAAACACCAATCAGATATGGCAGGACTCGCAATGGACATCTATCTTTCTCTCTGGTGGTGTCGACACGCATCAATCAATTGGCAATGTGTCACACACACCGACAAGCAATATGACTTTTAATTAAAGAAACTGACCCAAGTTTGACTATATGACAAACGGGTCCGACATATCCAAACCTTCCCCAAATTGTCACGCAAGATTGAGAGATGTCCTGTGCATGCACTGTTTGAGTGAGATAGCACGCCAGAGAAAAACAAGTCAAACAAGATCATCTCATCACCTCATCACCACGCTCAACATCGAACGACCGATAAGCCTTATTGGTTGTTAATGAGGATTTACTGACCGCAAGATTTGCTCAAACTCACCAAGTAGGTTAATTATCCAACTTACACCGTTGGGTTGCCTAATTGACATAGTAGTCAAGGATAAAATTTCAAATACACCACATTCGAGTATGTACTAGCTTGGGTATCGTGTGTGAAATTGCTGCTAATCTGTGATTATCAACAAAACGGATCTACTGTGGGACGCATCAATCTGTCTGAATGGCAATTGGGGTGCAATGATTTACCTTTGTTAGCGAAAGCTCGGTCATAGCGGTCGAGTGCCACAGGTGACATAGGCGTTGGGACGTAGTGATGCCGTTGCATACTGAACCGGTCGGTCTGCTCGGAACATGGCATCTTGGTTACTTTAGCGATGGGTTTCATTGAGACAGGTGTTTGCGGCTGGCTTGCCGAACCGTAACTACCTCCGTAGAAACGGCCAGACTAGGAAACCATCTTTTACTTAGACAGATCGATTCGAGACGATTGTTTGCTAACAACTTACACTCATCACTGTGGCCGTCGAGGTGGAGGTGTCACCGTTGGTGTCACTAAGCTGCGGGTTCGTTGGCATTCGGTATTGAACGTTGATCTTGCCCTCTGGCTTGCCCACTACTGTAGCCGTTGTTGTCATTCGAACTGCAAAATAAATCATTATAACCCATTTGCTCGATAATGCTTGATTTTGTTGTTATGTTTGATATGGTCGTCGTCATTTCACAACGTGTACACTTCCTGCAAAGTCTGACCTGGACTGAGGCTTTTGCTTTCGAAATAGGTTGGAAGAGAAACGTCTAACACTTCGTAGTTGTTAGTCAATCCCGATCCGCGTTCTTCGGAGCGTGTTCTATTTGTCACCGGTGACTTGGACCGTGAGCGTCTTCGATGTCGCCTCACTCGGAGTTTATCTTCGGGACTCTTGAGTCGTTGAACACTTTTGTTTAGATCTTGTGTGTTAAGGTAGTGTTTAAACGACCTGGCAGTGCCAGTAGGCTTGTGGGAGCCAGGCCTGAGTAAACCAGCATAGCTGTACTCTTCCTCCTCCAGCTCTTCTTCCACCTCATCATCTAGGTCTCCATTGGTGAGAGTGGGCTCGTCTACTTCGTCCACCTCGATCACCTGCACTTCATCTTCATCATCGAATGCTACTGACTTTTTGCTTCGCCTAGGAAACGGTGTAGATGCCTTGGGAGTAGAACTAGCCCGAGAGAAGTCGAGTGTATGCGTGCCACTGCGCAGGGTGCTCGCACTACTAGTGGATACATTGCGCAAAGTATCGTAGATGTAGTCAAAGTCGTTCTCAATCTGGTTTTGCCACTCATCCAGAGAATCCCAATCGGGGTCATTCTTGTCATGTCGTACCGAGATGCCACTGTCCTCGGCGTACTCGAACGAACTTGACTTGGAGTCAACTAGGGGACAAGGTAATCAGCATGTGAAGAACACTAGTGAAGCTGAACTGGCGCACATGCAAGTTGACACGGACCACTCGGAATCGGCAGGAAAGCCACACCCAGCACAGTTAGAGCGAGTGAAGCGAGAAAGTGAGAGAAAGAGAGTTGGAGACGGGCAAGCAGAGTGAAGAATGTGTGTTTGTGTTCCAGCATGGATACCACAACCATTGATGTTTTTTGACACTTACTTTTCTGTTGGGTCCGGTTGGGCCGAGGCGGGGCAGGTCGTTGAAGTCCACACAACGGGATGTCCATCTCGCCGCGTTGCACTGCTCGATAGACTGAGGGTGAGGCTGGCTTTGGTGCTGCTGGGCATGCAATTCTAGTGTCACTGGATGCCACTGCACACTCACCCTTACCTTGCTTTGTAGCCTTCTTGATGATGTAAGATGAGTCCGAGTCATATCCACTGCCACCGCTTACCGAGCCGGTCAGCGTGTTGAAAACACAGTTTTCGTGGTAATAGCTCGATTTGGCAGCTGTTTGACCCGATGACTGTTTGGCTGGTTGTTGACTAGACTCGTGGTGACCATTTTCCTGCAACCACACATCATTAGTTATTGTTCATTATGTCTTCAACGGGCAATGGGTTTTAAAGTAGCAAAACAAAAAACGCAAGCATAAAGCAAAACAAGGATGGGAAAAAAGCAAACCACGGATCAGGGAAGAGTAGGGAGTAGACGATAAATCAACAAACCAAAGAGTAGTGACTACCAATCAAGGGCTAGTAAGAACCAAAGGAACTATGGGTACGAAACGACTACCACCACTACCTCCAGGTCGTCCTCAGGTGCGGAGGAGACCTCATCGTCGCCGTAGTGGTCATCATCGTCGTCATCTCGCGAATCGTCTTGGTCGTCGTCGGCACTGTCCTCGTCGTCCTCCTCGCCATTCTCCTCTCCCTCCTCTTCTATGGTCTTGCCCTTTGCTCTCGCGCCTCGATTTCCCTCCTCCTCACTCAGAGTTTCTCTTTGCACGCCGTCATTATTCTCAGAAGAGGTAATCTCTTCATCTTGGTATCGGAGTTTCTTTTTGGACGGTTTCTTTTTGGTAGTCTTCTGGCCACTTTTTTTGTTACTACGCCGAGGCTTCTTGTCTCCACTGGGCATTGTGGCTGGCATCTTGCCGGGCATGGAAAGTCGGCGAGCTGAACGAAGGAAGGATTGAAGCAACTGTTGTTTCATAGGCAGCAAGGTCTCCTCGAGAAAAGAAGAGGCGCGCAGGGAGGGCAGACTGCGACTCGAGCTCGGATAGATCATGGCGTAGTCACCCTCTGGTCCTGCCAAGCCCGAGTGCACCGAAGAGGAGGAAGTGGCGAGGTGGCGTCGACGCCCTCCCATAGGCGCCAACGGAGGGGGCACACTTGGAGGCATCGACGACATTCGAGACAAACTCTGAGCTCGCTTTCGAAGTTGAGATTGAAATTTCTTTGCATATTTAAATTAGAGATATAGAATAAAAAACTCTGTAATTTACATTCCAAAGAAGATCCAATACTATACTATTGAATATAGAAACTGTCTAATTTGGCGACTGTGTTGTGCTAGCAATATATCTTGTAACCGATTGCACGTTGTAATGTGAGAGAAGAGTAAGCACAGGAAGGACTAGTGGTTTGCTAAGTAGCCATACTGTCCGGCTCAGTTTGGTGTGATTTGTGTGTTTCCCTTTTAGTCACGACTCGAGGTGCGTTCGGGAAATCCGGTCCCACACTGGCTCAAACACTTGTCGACCAAACATAGGCGCGAAAAATCGACCATCGGGCACGCGTGCTTACCTGATTGGCAGAGACGGCAGTACTGGCCAGTACTTCAGCGAAGATGGAATCAATGTAGTTGAAAATGTCATTGTAAAACTGGCCACAAGCGATTGAGCGGTAGCGCAACAGGTTAGAAGCGGAAATAGAGGTACAGAGAGAGAGGGGGAGAGAGAGCGAGAGAGAGGTAGAGAGAAATAGGGAGAACGATACGAGTTAGGTACACACAGAGGAACAAGGGGGAAAGGGAGAAACAAGAAAATCGATTAGTGACACGGCGCGCCTTATCGCAAGTCGGCTCGGGTTAGTGGGCTCTAGAGCGCGAGCGGCATCGAGCAATCTGTCGGGCACTAGTGTAGCGAGTCACACACTCACCAGTTGACGTTCCCGCTCGAAGATGGATGACCGAATGCCTGGCTCGTAGTCTGCTATGTTACCCGGTGTGTACTTGGTCTTATGATCGTCAAAGCTCAGGTGGTAGTCTAGACACCAGAGGCCAACTGTTAGTGAGGCTGATGGAGCAGAGACTTCCTCTTACCAGTTCCCTTGTAACGAGGTGACTTCACTTTGATAGAGATCGAGTTGGCTGGGTCTTCCACCATGGTGGCCGACGTGTTTCCCTCCATCTTGTGCATATTTCGCACCCAAGTCTTGTACCACTCTGAACCCTGCTCTTGTTTGGCAGCCTGCGCAAAAATCAACATAGTTAGATCTAATTCCTTTTTGGTTGCAACTTTATCCGATGACACACTTCGACTTCTACATTTTTATTGTAGAAATTTCTTCTGCCTAACTCGATGCTTGTCATTATATATTTTTTCAAACTTTATAGAACCTTAAATCTTAATAATATATACCAATTACCGAATCGATGTCTAGCATTTTAAAAACCAACAAATATCAAGCAAACTCACAAAGTATCTGTGTAACGTAATGAATGGTGTCCAAACACGTAACGGTACAAGATGATGTGAGTAGCGTCAAGTGAGGCGTAAGTTCGATTTGCGTGCACCGCGAAAGTGATTCCTTCAGTGGAGAGTGGTGAGAGTGATTGTGATCGAGCAAGGTAGCGGTGCAAGCTCTACACCACTAACCAAGCACCAACCATCGCCGCCGACACACAATGACAACGGACACACCAGTGCGCCCTACAGTTACGTGATGCACACTACAATGCGAGTTAGGTCGAGCTGAGGCAGACAAACCTTAACACAATCACAACCACTCTGTCAGTCCGTCAGTCTCGATCGTTTGGCTTGCTTCCCTCGAAGCAACGTCTTTTCCGCACCAGATCGGAATTTTCTTTCGAAAAATCGTCACAAGTTGTGTAAACAGGCTAAGCAAGAGGTTGGCTTGGCGCGCGCGCTTTACTGATCACCTCATTTTGTATGCAAGCAACACGAGCATGGTGTTAGAACGAAGGTGAAATACGCGCGCACATCTAGTGCACTGCCATCAAAGGAAAGTAGGCAACAGTAGGTGAACTATTGCATTGGCCACTCTTCATCTTTAACCGGGGCTTTTTTAATTCCGGTGTTGGGTTAGCCAACTTTGATTTGGCTGCTTGGTCAAGTTGCTAGTGATGACTGAAAACATTGGATGCCGAGCAAAGAAATCACAACACATGTCTTTAAAAATAGCACACAATTTTGCCAATTCTGGCACGAGAGACACCCCAGTACAAGATGCAAGAAAAAATAGCAAAACTACCGGTGAGGTTTGCTGGCAAATGTGTACAGACTGTTATTATGTAGAAATTGCCGGAGAGAAATGTTACTGGTGTAAAGGGAAAGCAATCCAGAATCGGAATTGGAGTGTGTGGAGCCACAGAGCCAAGTGGCAGAATAGAGGCCGGGATCGATCGAGAAGGAAAGTTTGCCACCAATGCTAGTGGCAGTGCAGTTGGCGCGGGCACCATCAAGCCGCCAATGGTGCTGCATCACTGCGGCGTGCGCCAAGCAAGAGGCGAGAATCATAAATAAGTCCCCATTATCATCTGTCCGGGACGAGCACTGGTGACGTGCGATGACCGCACCGTGCTCCTCTCCATCCTTTGTCGCTTCATCACCGCCACTGCAGCAGTGCCACTGGACAGAGCTTATCAACTAGTACTCGGCATTCTAGCTCGACACCGTGGGCACTATTGTCCCATGGCGGATTGCGTTCAATGTCACTGTCGTGTCGTGATGCATCGAGACGGCCTGTTGCCATGTGCGCACTCCACCATCACTGTTTACGGAATCCACTAGTAGAGCTCGCGCGCGCGCATTACTGATTGAGATGTCAAGCCCACCAGAGGAGAGCATCATTATCACATGACTTGTTCCTCAGCAATTGGAAACAATTGGCGTGCAGGAGAGTGAGTACTTGCGGGCGAGCACGAACTGATCGATTGATGGCCTATTTTTCCCTAATCGGCATCGAGTCGGGCAGCCTTTTTTTATTATATAATCCTGGCTCACAATCATCGAATTGTTGACTTTGCCATTAGACAGATGGAACTAACGAATCAATCTAGTCTGCGCTGAGACAATGCAACCAAGTGATTTTAACTGGTTGAAGTGCAACCTGCCTTTGGCTTTTTCAATATGTCAGGTCAAGTGGTTTGTCAGGAATCCACCCTCTAGACTGTCAACAGACTTTACAGTGGTTATTAACTGCTAGACTTGACCTAATCAAATTGATCGATGTGTGTGTGTGCACGCAATTGCCACTAAAACTTACGGTCTTTGGTGTGAGAGAAACTTCTGACTCGCTGATCGGTCCGTCAATTTTCTTCTTGGGTACTGCATAAGTAGTGCTTACTTGTTTTCCCGATTCTTCCTTATCGCAAGTTTGAGTTAACGGAACGGTGTAGAACGTAGCATCGTCAGTTTCGTAAAGTAGAGTGGCTCCCGGTGGTGGTGCTAATTCGGTGACCACGTGCTGTACAATTTGCTTAGATACCGTTGTGGAGCCTTCCGGAGCTGTTTTTGTCACTGTGGTGGTGGTCTCAGTGACGCCGTCGCCACTCTTCAAGTGCTGCTCGGCAAACTCTTGTATGCGAGCTTCTTGCAGTTGTTGGTGAAATCGATCTACTTCTTCCTCGGCCGTTTCGGGCGTGGCAAAAGTAGCTACCCCGGTCCCAGTGGCAATGCCTCGTGGTAAGGTCCAATACTTGTGCACTGGATGCTGCCTGGGTTCATACACCTCGGCCACGTGGTGAAGCGGTTCTTGGGCACCTTGCCCGGCCATGATGGTCATACTTCGTGGAAGGGTAGAGAAGGCACGAAGAGACTCGTTTGAGGTGGGCGGATAGCGCCCAAGATTGAAGGCACGCTCGATAGAGAATGCGTTGAGTGGATCTTCCTGAGAGGGCTTCACTTCAGAATGACTCACAATTGAGGGAGTGCTCGTGACATCACTCACTGCACGATGCTCAAAGCCAGCATAGGTGGCTGAAGAGAATGGCGGTGGAAAGTGCGACTGGTGATAGGCTTGCTCCTCCGATTGGTACCATTCACTAGCTGAAGGGTAAGAATCGGGAGGCTGCTGAGCGCCGTACAAGAGATAGTTGAGACCAAGTTGTCGTTCCGAGGACTCCGACTTGGATAGCTTGCCACCAAGCGGGCCGAGGTCAGAGATCGTCTCTGAGGTAGTGGGTGACGGTGATGCTAGCGAAGACGAGGTGCATGGACTCCAGACTGGCGAGAGCAAAAGAAAGAGAGTGCGCAATTAGTGACAGAAGAGTCATCTCGCCTATTCATGACACCAACGGGTGAATCACCGAGAATCGCAGTGCAACGCTCGATTGACTTGGCGCCAATTCAAGCCACTGTTTCATACCAGCAATACATAACGAAAATTCTATGATGCGGAGTAAGCTAACGGCTTGCTGGTAGCAAGTCTCAGTCTGTTTGCGTTACGCGTGAATCAAACGCCACTTGAGCAACCTTTGACCGATGTTACTTAAGGTCAGACAGACATAACACCAAAGAAGATGGGTCGGAAAAACATTCGAGAATTTTGTTGGGTCAAATAGCACGTAACTGTTGGCCGATCCTTTATAGCATTTGCTATCAACAGGTTAGATCAAAGTGCAAAATTACCTTGCCAGAGGTCAGAGGTTAAACTATAAATTACCTGTCTACTGAAGTGGCAACAAAAAAGAAAAATAAGGGCTTTTTATCTAAAATTAAAAAAAATCTCAATTATTATTGTATCCCTAGATGTTATCAGTTACTAATTAAAATAATTTTAAAAAAGTTTTGATATATATCAAAAGATAACATGCTAATTTGATTTTAAAACATGAAGCAAAGTGAATCGATATAAATGTGAGCAAGCATTTGTGTGGGTAGACGTGTAACGTCTAGTTGGATTTAGACTAATCGCACAAGTAGCGCATCCAATGCATTCGAGGTGGTCGGTAGAGTGAATGGGAAGAGTCCAGTCCACCCGCACACAAACCACGGATTGGTCGGGAATCATTTGTCTCGCCATGGAGCCAGTCCAACTGTGCCAAGCTGAAACAAGACGCCCGCCAAGTGTGCTCCTTGAAGTGCCGGAATTCGACGTGTGGGCGAGCACCGAGCAAGGTGTGAAGCCACTTTTCAGCCACGAGCAAACTAGCTCTCAAGCTCTCCCACCAAAAATAGAGCATAGACTAGCTCTTACACGCTTTTTGATTCTGCTCTATCTTTCCTTCTTCTGGCTTCCTCTTCCCCTGTCTCTTCAGATCCCTCTCCTTCTCGTTGCCCTCCATGTTCGAGGTCATCGAGAAGACCCTCGTTTCAGATATAAAATTTACAATTAAAATTAAAATATTAAGCACAGGTGTTATCAGTGGCAGTGGGCCGCGGGTGGGGAGATAAATCAATGCGCAGTGGCAAAATTAATTTGAAATTAATTTGATATATCATCTGTTCACTCTGGATTAATGCTGAATTTGATCGAGTGCCCAGTGGCGAGTAGACCGAGCTCCCCCGAGCGCGCCCATGTCATCAACTTGCTTGCGACATCGGACTATTACTAAACAACTGGGTCGAGCACCAGTGACATCTGAAACAAGCTCCTTTTGATACCGCACAAACACACACACATTAGACATTAACCGGAACTTTTCTCTACTATAATTAGAAGCAATAGTTTTTTATCATACCAAAGCACATATTTGTTTCAATTGCTAAAAGCGTTAGTCAAAATAGTTTTTTCATTCTATTACAAAAGTTTTGAGAAAAATATTGGTTTTTTTTAAAATTTATAAATAGTAACATTGTACTTCAAGAAGAGATAGGTTAATAAAATCAATGTGTAACATGGATTATGAATAGACCAATTTAAAGATAACAAAAGTTTTGATCTTAATCAGATTTTCATGCAGTGCTCCCTCTTCTATTCTCTTTCCCCTCTTTCCTATAGCTCTACTGAGTCATAAAAACTAAATTAAAAGCTTACGCTTGTCGTTGAAGGTGGCACGGATGAAGAGGGATTAGAACTCGAGCAGAGATGGACAATTGTTACAATTCATTCGATATGTGGAACTTGTTGGCTACGATAAAGCCTGAACACAAACATGATAAGATGAAATGTGCGAGTGCCCAGAGTGGGTGGCGAATGGATCGAACGTGTGGCACTGGATTTACCTCGAGATGGTGTCACTGGATCGAGTGCCGGGCGGCGAGAGAGCGCGACTCGCAATGATTGCAGCCGGCACCATAAAGAAGTCAAAGTGATAGAGAAAGAATTGGAAACTATGATTCTGACTTGCCGTGCTAGTGCCGCGTCGTGTTGCAACAGTGCGCGTGCGAGGTTTATAAAAAGGAACACCAGTGCTGCGAGACACCGAGCTATGGTAAGAAGCCAAAAAGCGGGACACTCACTTTGCTTGGTGACATCCTGAATTAGAACAGCTGGCACTGTGCTGCACTCGTTATGACACCCCCACCATACGTTCGACCAAACCAACTCCACTCGACAACGGGACACTTTATGACAAGTCCAATTCTTTGCCGTTTTTTTGTCATTCAGAACAAACCCGAGAAAGATATTCTCATTCGGTAGTATGCTCCACTCCATCTGGTAGTGGAAAGAGGTACATTTATACGAATCTTATGAATTATTATTAACTGTACTTGTGTGAGCAACATTTTCGTATATAAACTACTGGTTGGCATTTACTTCCGGATTCATCAAATCATTAGTTTAATAAAAAAAGCATTGCTTATTGAGATATAACGGTAATTTCATCAGAAGCAATCCGGTGAGGATTCTAGCTGAAAAAATTTCCCCTCATGGACTAATAGCTTGCGGATCGCGCTGAATTAAAATGTCATTAGTACGTCCGAGCGAGGCATACTAGCCTTAGAGGTTGGGAAGGACAAGTCAGCGGTCAGACCAATCGACTAGATTCATTGAGATGTCTGATTGCAAAAGGCATCAAAGGGAAAGTAAAGATGATCGGGTGTACCTTGAGATGCAAAGGGACCGTGTCTACTTACGACTAGTCGGTGCCAGACCAGTGCTTGCCAAGCTCTCATCGTCGGTACAGGACTTGGGAGTGCGCATTTCTTCTTCTTCGCCAAGCGAGTCGACGGGGGACAAACGTGAGTGGCGACCACGCGACATCAGGAAGTAACGATCAGGTGTCTCATCAACCCACCGGTGATCAAATGCCAACGAGCGACCCGCCATTGGACTGTGGTTGATTAGCTCGATCACCTGCTTGGTCACACCGCTCCCATTGCGACTTGTATGAATTTGCACCTCGATGTTGACCATTGCGAAAACACTCTCATTGCTAGCGTGCACCGAGACTCACAGTGGCACTTCGGGTGAGTTCGTCGATGGCTGACCACTGACTGGCGCACGAGTGACCATTGCGAGCTTTCTGCCCCTATCGAGAGCAATCGCCGACTCTGTCCAGCTTCAGCCACAGGTAGGACAGGTATCTCTCTCTCTCTCTCTCTCTCCTCGCGCTTTCTCAAGCCGGCTCAGACTCACTTTTGTTAGCACAACTCAAGCCAAAAGTGCCCAAGTGAGCCGTATGCATCACCGAAACAGAGGCACACAACAATCATACCCGGTCGTGATTGGGTAAACATCAAGCGTAGCACGTTTGCACTTAGTCTGCACGGAGAGAGTGAAGGAAAGCCCAAGGCACTGCTGATTGTTAAGGATTACAAATCTCTTGTTTGCTTTATGAGAGGGTAAAAACTTGTTCACAAAAATCAAGAGAAAAAGCCAGAGTCAAGAGCAAGAGTCAAACCTATGATTTTGGGAGTTTACTGACGTTCTAAGCAAGATACATCTCTCTATTGTCAGTTGACAACGACGATTAATTGGCCCAACTCTTGAGAAGTGATGCGAACTACTTGGATGTCCGAGGATTACCACTTGCCGGGCTAAGCTTAACTGATGTCTTCCTGGGAACGGCACAGCATATCGCATTTCGCTGCCAGTTCAAATCCTCTAATCGTTTTGGCACATCAGCATCGTCAAAACAGAGACGAATTTTGCAATCTCTTGCATCACTTAGATCTCCCACCGACCCATTATCTGTGTCTATCTGATTTATGGCACTTTTCATCGAAGTGATGCTAATTGTGTGCCGCACACGGTAGAGGTGGTCGGCATCAACCTCAAGAACCTCAGTGACACTGATCGCAACCACGCAAATATCTCACGAGGCTAGTCCACTGACGGTAGCAATTAGTCTGCCGCCTCACCCGAGTCACGACAGGCGCGGTGCTGCCGAGCTGATAGCGCTCACCACAAAGTTTAAGCTCGCTCGCCACCCGCGCGTACAACGGTAATTGAAAAGTACAGCTCACTTACTGTTCTTGGGAGACTTGCCCGACGTCTTGAAACTATTTGTGCCACACATCAGTACAGTGGTCATCTCCTCGTCTTCACTTGGCTCGGTTATTTGGCTAGGTGGTTTAGCTGGATCCTCAGTCAGCGATGATTCAACCGAACCCGATCCGCCGTCTGGTGAAAGATCGAGTGGGGCAATGTCGGAAGTTTGGTCCTGATGTCTCTGGTGATGGTGTTCGTAATACTCGTCATTGGTGCAACTGCTATCATCGAAGTAGCCATTGGAACTCTGTGCTTGGTGATGGTGGTTTGAGTTGGAGTGGATCGCCGAACAGTAAGCCGACGAGCAACTGCTGCTATACTCAGGTCGCGTGACAAACTTTGCTGATGAACACCTGTGGTCATAGTCGCTGGGATAGACACTATTCTCCGTAGTAGTAGTGGTAGGTGTTAGAGAAGAAGAACACGTGGTGATCACTTCCTCTGCAGCTTTTTGGATTTCTGCCGCGGTAGCCGCAATTAAGCAACCTGTTGTGGTAGTACTCGAACTCGCTCCACTAGTATAAGAACTCTCAGAAAGCACTGAGTCTGTTCCACCTACAGAACTACCACCGAACCCGAGATTGGCAGGCGGAGGGATCAAGAATTGACCGCCAGAATCAAGTCCATGTGGTAGTGAATGAGCTGCATCTGGTGCGGTAGGTAGTAAAGTGGGCTTTCCAAATACTTCATGTTGTTGTTGCTGCTGTTGCTGTTGTTGGAAGTGGCTGATTGTGAGCAGTTTGCGGTGAGCATTGCGTGATTCGGGCCCGAGGTCCTCGTTTGGAGAGAGAAGTTCTTCCTCGCTCTGATGCAACGGTCCTAGGGAAGATAAATTATCAGTTAGTGGTGCAAGCTAAGATCAATGCTTCTGGAGCTATTGGGTGCATTCCTCTTGTGTTGTACAAGCCACTGGCGTGCTATCAATCATCAAAGGGTCACGCGGTAAGGTGGCAAGACAGCAATAAATCATCGGCAACACCGCCAAACATCACTTTAGAAATATCAATAATTTACACTTAGAACATACACTAAGGTCAAAGGTCACTATTTGCAGTATTTTTCAAAAGATGAAAAATGATTATTTAACGTTTAGTTTATAGTAGCATAAACTAGCCAAAACTTTCTAAAAAATTTATATTAAAACAAGAAATTATGTTGATCAAAATTGAGATGTTAATTGAATTGAATGTTGTATTAAGTTTAGTAAAAGTTACCATTATATGATTCGTCACTGGATGAGCCCGTGTCCAAATGATGACAACCAGAAGTGTCAGAACTACTATTCACTATTATAAGTTGTTTGGTTCTCTCCTCGTGGAGTACTTCGCAAGGCTCGAACACATCGTCACTATCAATGTCAGTACCAATTGGATCGCCTACACTGTCTAACTCGTTGGCCTCTGCCCGGTCCTCAGCGGTTTGCATTTCATAACTCGAGCCAGTTACGTTACTCTCTTCGTCATCTTCATCTTCTTCAAGGATGGTGTGAAGATGCCGGTAAGGGTCTGCCCAAAAGCCAAACTGTGGCCAGTCGTATACCAGTTGCTTTTTTTCTGAGGAACTTTCTTCATCAAAATCACAACTGACTGAATGAATTCGACTCATGAAATAATCCACAAACTCATTTGAATGGTTGGTTTTAAGACTGAATTCGTCGGAAACGTTAGTTGTTTCACTGTCGACAACTTCCTCCTCTTCTTCTGTTTCGAGTGACGGTTGGTAATACTGGTTGTGTATCACAATGTAGTCATTATCGTTCTCATCGGTGACATTTGATGCAAAACAATACGATGGGTCTGAGTCGGACACCCGTGGTCCAAACGAGTGACAACCAGCGGATGAGACTAAGGAGAGTCCCGAACTGTTCGAGGTGAGTGACGAAGCTGAGGATGAAAGAGTGAGATCGTGAGGGGTGGTAGTGTTATTGATGGCCAGCTTGGTGCTTGACTCGTGGCAAGCATCACACATCTCGTCATCGGTATCATCGGTGTCGAGAAATACTTGCTCGGCAAACATCTGTGGCCGATTTTGATCTCCTTTCAACCGCTCCAGAGCAATCGTCTTGTGACACCAGACTGATTTGACTGGAGATCGGTGCAGGACCAAGTGGGAAGAACTACCAACCCCACCCTCAGTTTTGTCCTCATTGATGATTGGTGTAATCTTGGCCAACTTTTTGCGACCCGTCGGCATCAAGTGTGTTGACAAGTTGGACATAATAGTGGCACTCACACTAATATACACACAGTCGAAACGCTGGCTCGATGACAACTGAACAGTGACGCCAGCGAGACCAGAACAGAGACACCAGTCGGCGAGTTAAACACACACACACACACCGGTTGGATACGTATCACGTGCCTTGATTGATTGTCAGTTTGCTGCAAACATGTCGAGACGGTTATTTTTGTTAGTCGGTAAGCTGAAGTTTTCCAATAACATTGAACACGCACGAAAACTGAAAACTTTGGTTGCTGCTGCTGACGGCTACTGAGTAGCAAACTTGGAATAAACCAAGTGTTGGTGGCGATTCAACTAGATATATCACGCCCAGAGAGAGAGAGAGAGAGAGAGAGAAGGAGAGTTGTGTCCAGTAACCAGGCGATACTATGACACACACCGAGCAAGGTTGAATTGATTTATAATGCTTGGTGACGCTAGTGAGAAAGTGTACTAGTGTACTCTGGGAACGCCGACGAGCCACCAGAGTGTCTGTTATGACTGAGTGGCAAAGATTGATGAACCGGCGAGCCGAGTGAGAGGTCGAACTGGTGAGCTCGATGGCTACCAGTGGCGCGAGTGGGAGGTGGTGGCCCTCTCGCCACACCACCCCGAGGATGACACATTGCCACTGGACAGGCTTCCTTGCGCGACACTCCTCATTCCCTACTACCACTCTCTCACTTCTCAGAAGCTCTAAATTTAAATCCACCCAACCCGAGTGGCGAAGCAGGAAGCTAGACTACAAGCGCGACACTTCAACTTTAGCCTCCTTAAGAATTCTTTGCCACTGCAGTAGCACTGGTTAAGTGTGATGTACGCTATTATTAGTGCTCCCAGCGACTAGTGCTACTCGGGCCCGGCGCGTAGATCTGTCCTCTGTGTGCACACTAAGTAATTGAATTCATCTCCATCATCGCTTGCCTGGTGACACCACTACCATTGGCCAAAAGTGCACATTTGGTGCGCGCATGAACAGTGCACGTTCGGCCACTAGTCAAGTAACTTTAGTTACTTTAGTTTCATAGTTTGAAACAACTCTAATTTGTCATTTGTAAAAGCTAAATTTAAAACCGAAGAAAACAAAACAAAAATCGTCTGTTCACGTCAGACATGCAAAAAATAACAAAAAACCAATTAAAATTTAAATAATGTGAATGCAAGTTTTGTAAGAAGAACATCACATTTGTTACATTATGTGCTGTTCTACTGTTGCAAGAAACTATTATTCACATTGGAATTTATTCTCAGAACTCAAACTTTAGTAGGGCTTAGATGGTGGGCTAAAATTGGGAATCGAGTGATGCCAGTGAGTGAATGTTGATTTGTGCCCAATTGGAGCAGACACAAGCAGAAAACAATGGCACCAAGTGCCACACATTTGCCGCCAATTAGTCCTTTTCAACACTCGGCACAATGGCGGTGTGTGGCATTGAGCCAAGCACGCTGAGACGAATCAAATCAACAACTCACGACTGAAGCTGTCGAGTGATTGGCTGACGAACCTCGGAGTCACGTCCTAGTTAGGTCTCTCTCTTTGACATCGAGATTTGACTCGGTCACAACAGTGAATGCTATCACTACATCAAATCGGTTGATGACAATAAAAGCAAGTATAACGGGTGATAGCGACAAATGTGACACTCCTCGCTGGCGGCATCGCTTTGTCTGTGCACTTGCGGGCCCAAGTGATGGTTCATAATTGTCATTGAGATAACTCATTGAGGCCCCTCGAGTCACAATCACAAGAGGCAAGGCAAAACAAATGCTGCATTGAGTTGAGAGTGCGATAAAGTCATTGTAAGAGGTAACTTTCCACACTTTCATCCTCAATTGAGTCTATGACGTACCCAAGAGAGTTTTATCACTCGAAACTTTTCATGACTAAGTGCATTGACTAATTGTGAACAATATAATTGAATAATCCTCCTAGTACAAAAGTCATTTATATACGAAGTATTGGAGAGTACTACTTGTTTATTAGGAAATACAATTTCCTATTTGCCATTGAGAATCAGCAGCAGCAACAGTAGCTAGTTGCGCTTTAGAGAGAGAGAGAGAGAGAGAGAGAGAGAGAACTAGGCAAGATCTACCTTGAAAAGCGACTGTTTGGGAAATAATGATGATGATGATGGTGATGGTGAAGTGAGGTAGTCAAAACAAACAAGTCGAGTGAGTGTGAGCGTGATCGATCGAGAGAGGTCTTGTCGGCGACAATGGAAAACGAGGCTCTCGGCACAGTTTGACTCAATCACAGTACTCAGCCGAGATTTGTTATGTGTGTGTGATGATGATGTCTCATCTCGTTTTTTTGTTCTTCTTTGACTCGTATCGTCATCGTCACTGGTGACAACAAATTGTGTCACTTCGATTGGCGTACCGGTTGCAAACTGACAACCAGATTAGATTAGGGGTCCCATCAAGAGAGAAGCTTGCATGCACTAACTCTGAGACTGAGGTACCTCGTTTGTAAGCATGTTGAAGATGTGTCAAGCCACTCGTGGCATTCCACCAAACGTGTTAATGGTTCACTGATCAATGCGTCTATGGACATGATCCACAATCGCACTAGTGGTGCGCCAGCCCAGAAAATCAATGTTCACTCAGCATGATAAAGCTCGCAAAATATTCTCTCTCTCTCTCTCTGCATCATGTCTTGACGCCGCCGGCTCTCAGTGTGTGTTTAGCAACACGAGCACGAAGAAAACATAAATTTTATACTATTTCCAGCAGTGTATCCACCATTGCACTCTTGAAAAAAAGCTGCAACAATAAATCTCTTTGAAAATGGCAAACCAAAACGGCAGCAGCAATCACCAATGTAAAAAGATAACCTAAACAACCAAAACAACACGAAGATACAAGGAACCAAAGAAGAAAAAGTGAATGTGTCTCTTGTCTTGCTTTGTGTTGTGATAATCTAAATAAAGCTAGGTCAAGTTGCCGATCGCGTCAATCAACCGGACAAACAAGTGAAGGTGCTAATGATGATGAAATTACTCCATCCTATCGATGCATGTGTATGACATCGATATAACAAAAAATTAGTGATGCAAATCGAGAAAAAACTACATTTGATAATCATCATGACTGAAAAAAATAAAAGTATACAGAAGATAGTAAAAACTCAAACTTCCGTAAACTATAAAAACATGCATTCCGGAATAGAACATCAAAACAAAAGTATATAAAAATACTACTAAAAGTAAATAAACTTCTTGAATAAGTTAGATTCTTGCACAAAATAAGACAATATCTCCAGATCCCAAGCAGGCATAAATATACTAGGAATAATTTTACAAATAGAAAAAATCACGATATAATGGCGAAATCACACATAGAGATTAAGTAGAGTTCATGAAATGGTGTGTTACCGCACGCGTAGGAGACACGACGTCAATCCATCAAGTTCTCAAGTGCACCTTTTGCTATGGCGATGATTAGTAAAATTAAGAAGAAGAAACGATGATAAATCGGCATGAGATGAATCGAAGTGCTATGTGTGTGTGCTTAGCAGCGTTTGCTTTCACTGATAATGATAATGCTTTCATTCTTCGGTCTTGATGTCTGTTTGTAGCGTTAACTTATCATTGATAAGATCCACTGCAACTGTCACAGCTTTAGCGTTGTTGAAAAATGAATCTATTTAAATCGAGGTGGCTTGAAATAGCAGCAAATCACAATTTGCAATTTCACTAGTTCAGTGTGTATGACGATGCAACTTGCTCGAGCTCTTCTTACAGACTGGATCACAGACAGATGTTGAGGACTAGCGCGCGCTAGATCTCCCGCTTGTCCTAGCCCAGCCTTCATTAGTGTCAAAGTGGTTAATTTATTAATACTGTAAAGCTCGACTCGCTGGGTCCACCCAAAGATAGACAGAGGGCAGATTCGTGACAGATGCTGTTACGAGAACTACGCCAATCTACTGATCGAATGACAGGAAGAAGCGGGGGTGATCCTACCCCGGGGTACCGAGTGGCCAATGTGCCATTTGGCACTACCCTACGCAACGCTCAAATCGAGCACCCGAAAAAGGCCAAGAGGGCAATGTTATAAAACACAAGCAAATTAGACTAATGGATTGAGACACGTGGCAGGCGGATTGGCACACGAGCAACGCTTTAGTGTGCGCAGTTGTGTCAACAGGCCAGACTGACCATGCAGTGACGCGGTCAGTTCTACACCTCCACAGCCGTCCCAATAAGACTCTGTTATACATTGTACATTGTGGTGTGATTGTCCACATTTGCATAAGACAGGCACGTGTGGTGTGAAGGGCAGACCAAGTGTCTCCTCGCCGTGCTATGCAAACAAACCATGTCGACCTGTCGATCGTGAGCTATCGATCGGTATGGAGCAATGGAATGTGACTTGGGCGGATTCGGGCTCGCCCACTGTGATGCCAACAATACACGCCACAGCCAAAGGTCAAGGCTAGCGAGGACTTTTGCTGCCACCGGCGGGAGGAGGGTAACTCACCACTCATCATCACCACCTGTCATCGCTCGCTAATGGTAAATGCTCACATCATTGAGAAATTTATTTAAAAAAAACAAAAATAACGCTATACATCGAACGACTGCATGTTGTGTTTTGATTGTAACCTCGTTTGTGGCGATAACTTCATTTATCGATTATTCAACAGTTGATTGATATAGTGGCTATATCTTAATTTTAAGTTATTGCTTAATTATCAATTTTTAATCAATGATTTAATTTATTCAAATTACTAGTATATTATTTTAGAATGATAAGTGATAAAGATAGTCAGTGGTGTTTTTCTGGGGTATGGCTAATTTTTCCAAAGCACTGTGGACGGCAA